>WBNM01022418.1:3045-26373 GCA_013399055.1 Ramphastos sulfuratus | reverse complement strand
CCTTCTGAGCATCTTTGTGGCCTGTACTGGACTCTCTGCAACAGTTCTATGTCCTCCTTGTGTTGGGGGCCCCAGAACTGTACACAGTCCTCCAGGTGGGCTCTCAGGAGAGCAGAGCAAAGGGGCAGAATCCCCTCCCTTGCCCTGCTGGCCACACTGCTCTTGCTGCAGCCCAGCACTCGGTTGCTGTCTGGGCTGCATGCGCACACTGTCAGCTCTTGTAACTCCATATCTCAACCCGAAGGGGTTTTTGGTGTAACTTTGCCTCCTGCCTGTGTGAGGGGAGGGGAGCTTTGAGAGCAGGCTGTGTTTATTAGGATGCTGCTATGCTTTATTTCAGTATCCATCTCGGTGATCTGGCAGACTGCACACATGGCTCATAAATCCTGAGAGCCACAGGGCTCGCGTTTGTAGATGGATTGGTACCACATGGAGGAGATTTTAAAGTGTGTGCTGGAAGTGTAATAGCCTTTGATATTTCATAACAAAAACTATAAACCTTTTTCAGGCAGGGGGGGGAAAAAAAGCATTACCCAAAGTTCTTTTAGAGTTTGCTTCCATTCCTGTAAGCAACAGGGCACAACTTCTATTGAAGTCCCTTACTTGGGTGTTTTCACACAAACTCCTTCTGAATGCAAAAATTGGTAAGAAGTCCAAGATTCCACTTTTAGTTTTTCTCCTTTTTCTTACTAGTGAGATTAATTACACTTAATGTCTACTTTTAATTTGTAGCCTTTTTCTTTTCTTCCATATCTAAAATTTAGGAGGCATTTATTGTGTGCTTTTGAAACAAATGTAGTGTCCCAGAAATTTCTGATTGTGGTGAAGATAAATATGATGAAAGGTGCTCCTAAAGCCATAAATTATCACTTTTTTTAAACAAATGAGCTGCATACAGATACCTTGAAGTCAAACACTTTCTAGTTATCCAAAAGTTTTGATAGAGAGGTGTACATTTTAAATTGTATTACAACCAGGAGTGGATGGTTATGTAATTAATCCATGAGATCTGCCACCACTTAGCTCTGCTATTAAGAAGTGTGTGTCTGTGTAGCCTCTGTGAAGTGGGGCCTCCTGATGAGATAATGTATTATTAGGGAACAATGATGAGTTGTTACAGAAGGAAACCAAACTCCCTATAATCTACAGCTGTGCTGGTTAAACAGAGGGGAAAAAATCACTGTTCAGTCTGTTCTTTCTTAGAAGTATTACTCTGTGCTTAAAAAGCACTGCACAATAGATTTCCAGGCCCAGAGCTGGATCAAAAACATGATCAGAGGGCTGGAGCACCTCTCCTATGAGGAAAGGCTGAGGGAGTTTGGGCTGTTCAGTCTGGAGAGAAGGCTCTGAGGAGACCTTATTGTCTTCCAGTATCTGAAGTGGGCTACAAGAAAGCTGGGGAAGGACTTTTTATGGTGTCAGGTAGTGGCAGGTCTAGAGGGAATGGATCCAAGCTAGAGGAGGGGAGATTCAGATTGGATGTTAAGAAGTTCTTCACCATGAGGGTGATGAGAGACTGGCAGAGGTTACCCAGGGAGGTGGTGGAAGCCTCATCCCTGGAAGATTTTAAGGCCGGGCTGGGTGTGGCTCTGGGCAACCTGATCTAGTGTGAGATGTCCTTGGCCATGGCAGGAAGATTGGAACTGGATGACCCTTCCAACCCTGACAATTCTGTGATCGCTTTTCCAAGGTGAAAATCTTGCTGTATCTTGGTGTCAAAGCCTAGATGCAAGCCAGAATAGAAAACAAACTGATAAAGGTTTGAAAAGATGCAGGTGTCTGAAGATCCAGGGGTGTCAGTCGAGGTTTTCCATTGTGCCTTAGCAGTTCAGGGCCTGGGAGATGCATGCCTTACCTGCTTAGTTGTGTCTGGTAATCTCACTTGGCTCTGTTAGCCCTTTCAGTATTCTCAGGAGCTTTGAAAGTTTGACTAAGGGAAGTGAAAACCTGTTTTATCTGTTCTGGAGCACTGGCAAGTCCTGCATGCCCTGGCTCTTGGGGAAGCTGAAGTTCTAATGAGCAGATTGAGTCTTCTGTCTTTTCAGTTTATAGGCTTTCATTCCAGCCAGTAAAGAATTGCTCTTGCTTCTGTATTTTTACACACACAAAACTAACCAAGTTGGAAAAGACCTGGAAAGGATCATCAGGTTCAACCCATCACTCCACATATAATCAACTAACCCCTGGCACAGAGTGCCTTATCCAGTCTCTTTGTAAACACTTCCAGGGACGGTGACTCCACCTCCCCAGGCAGCCCATTCCAATGCCAATCACTCTTGCTGTGAACTTCTTCCTAACATCCAGCCTGAACCTGCCCTGGCACAGCTTGAGGCTGTGTCCCCTCATTCTGTCACTGGGTGCTTGGGAGAAGACACCAACCCTACCTGGCCACAACCTCCCTTCAGGATGTTCCTGACTGCTCAAGGTGATAAACTGCTCTGTGAGGTAGGGATGCTGCTATTGGAATTGATGTGCAGGTATAAGAAAATGAGAAGTTCTTAATGCAGGGACACTTAGTTGGCAAGTGTGATCCGTAGGTGCTTTTACTTCATCTGCACCTTGGCAATTCACAGGGAATTGAAAGCTTAGCCCTTTGCAAGCTGTTCTTGCCTTGGCTCCCATTGAATCTAGGAAGGAAAGACAACAGTTAGTTCAGCTTTAGCTTCCTCAGTTCTGACTTCTTTTCCCTATTTTTATAAACCATGGATTCAGTTCTGTCTTCCGTTCTTAGCATGGGCCTCTGGTTTTCACTATCCCCTTATAAGCAAAGGAGACAGAATGACTAAAAACCAGACTATGTATTAATAAGGCTGTCAGTCTGGTTTTTATTTAGTCTATGTATTAATAAGGGTGGGCATGGCATGCTTCTGGTCTGGGAGGAACAGTCAGAGAGATTCCTTGGTGAAAGGGAGACACATGGATGATGCTGACTGCTTCATAACTGCACAGCAAAGCTACTCAACACCGAATGAGAATGGAAAGATAAAACAGAATCACTTTTTCTTACCCTTCTTCAGAAGGCCTAGTGATAAGCCAGGCCTTCAGCCCTCCCTTGCTGTTCTATTGTGCTGCCTTTAATGCTGAGTGTCTGCTTCTTCAATAAAATATAACTGATCAAAGGAGGCAGAGTAACCCAAAGGCAGCTCTGCTTTATATAGGATGTTCTAGCTGATTGCTTTGTAGTAAAGAGTACTAGGGAAAGGGGGAAAAAAAACCCATTTAGATGTTTTTGGGTTGTTTTTTTTTTTTCCTAACCCCACATTATTTTATGGCAGGGTGGAGCCCATTGAGGCAATGGCTCTGTAAAATTCAAATGGAAAAAATATCCAAAGCAAACACAGAACCAAGGCACTTGATTTGTGAGGCTTCAATGTAATTATAAGAATTATGATCAGTTCTACTCCTGAGATGGTAATCGTATGACCATGGATGGAGAGACCTGAAGCAAGAAGGGAAGAAGAAGAATGTATCTGTGCTTCTACCCTATTTTTAAAGCCCAAACCATGTGGCTTAAATGGCTCTTTGGGTTGTTTATAATTAAATCTTCCTAAACAATGCAGGAATTGGCCATTTCTCAACCATCTGTTTTCACATACTTCAAATACAGTAAAGATTTTTATTGTGTGAGTTGCTTTGTTTGGTGGGTTTGGGTGTGTGTTTGTTTTTTTCTTTTTGGACTTCCTGTACAAGAAAAACAGGCATGGATGTGACCTTCTAATTGGCTATGCCTTTTGGGTCCAGACAGCTGGAATAAAAACTGCATTTTGCCCTTAGTTATTCCTAAATAACTAAATTTCGCCCTTAGTTATTTCTTGAGAATCTTGTGAAGCTTCAATTCTGCAAATGTAGAGAAGAGGCAGAACTCCTCTTACCCATTCCATGTAGAGCAGCTGTGTCTTCTAAGGAAACACTCCTTTAGCAATCCTGAGGCAAAATAACCTGGCCTTAGGATTTTCTTTCAATTTGTCCTGCAGTCAAGCTCTGTGTATGCCCTTTGTTATAGAGCTGGTGTCAAAGTATTTCATTTGCCTCTCTTTCTTCATCCCCTCTTCTGGATCTTGAAATTTTTTTTTTTAAACTTTTCAGTCATAGAATCATAGAAGGGCTTAGACTGAAAGAGACTTTAGAGGTCATCTAATCCAACCTCCTGCCATGGGCAGGGACACCTCTCAACTCTCTCAACTAGCACAGCTTATTCGAGGCCCCATGCAACCTGGCCTTGAACATCTCTAGGGAGAGGCCATCCACAACCTCTCTGGACAACCCACTCCAGAGTCTTGCCACCTTCCTAGTGGAGAATTTCTTCCTAAGATCCAATCTAAACCTGCTCTCCTTCAGTTTAAATCTGTTTCCCCTGGTCCTGTCAGTGGACACTCTTGTAAAAAGTCCCTCTGCAGCCTTCCTGTAGGATCCCTTCAGGTGCTGGAAGGCAGTAACACTGCAGGTTACCTTGGTAATGTGAAAAGCACCCACGGAGCTGGGGCACATGATGGGTAACTACTCAAGGAGCTAAAAAATCTGACATCTCTGTTGCACATAAACTTACCCTGGCTTGGTGTCACAGTCTCTAGGCAGGGTTTTCCTTGCTGTTTCTCATAAACTACTTCTGGTGCATGGAAGGAAAAGCTGGCCATTCTTTCCTCAGTAAAAGCATTTAGTATCAAGATGTTTATCCTCCTTTTCCTGGTAAATTAGAGCTGGATTTGTTGCCCACTTCGGAAGAACATTTTTTTTGAGCTTCTCAAGTTAAGCCAATGCAAGGGACAACTTGTGTTGTATTTAAAGCATTTCAACAGCCTTGCAGCCTGCTTTCTCTTTCTCCTTCTGTAAAAGGCTGATCACAGCATGATCACAGGATGTTAGAAGCTGGAAAGGACCTCTGCAGATCTCCCAGTCCAACCCTTCTGCCAGAGCAGGACCAGAGAATCCAGTGCCGGTCACACAGGAACACATCCAGACAGGGCTGGAAAGGCTCCAGAGAAGGAGACTCCACAAACTCTCTGGGCAGCCTGTGCCAGTGCTCTGGGACCCTTACAGTCAAGAAGTTCTTCCTCATGTTGAGCTGGAACTTCTGTGCTGTAGTTTCCATCCCTTGCCCCTTGTCCTACGCCAGCGCACAAGTGAGCAGAGGCTGTCCCTGTCCCTTCCTTCCTGACCCCCAGCCCTCAGCTCTTTATAGACATTGCTCAAATCCCCTCCCAGCCTTCTCCTCTGCAGACTGAACAGTCCCAGGGCTCTCAGCCTTTCCTCATCATGCGGTGCTGCAGTCCCTGCAGCATCCTTGTAGCCCTCCCTTGGACTCTCTACAGTACATCCCTGTCCCTCTTGACCTGGAGAGCCCAGAACTGGACGCAATACCACTTTTGAATCACATGATAAATAAGAAAGATAAGTTCTGATTGAAGCAACTCTGTAATCACTTGACACAAACATCCAATAGCACCACATTGCTACCAGATTTGCGTTTGGTCTGGTTTTCTGCACCTCAGAAATGGTGCTATTTATTATGGGAAATGCAAATAATGTCTTCAAATGCAATGGGCTGTCTGGGCATCTGGAATTTCTCTTTTAATAAACTCATGCCACTATCTGGGTTATTGGTTTAGAAACTAAACTTTAGTCTCTAAAAGAAAAAAAAAAACCAAACCAAACAATTCTCTTCAGTGTCTTTAGGGTTTATCACTACTATGATTTAAATCTTTATGTGGAAAGTCTCTTTGCAGTGACAAACTGCAAGGATTTGGGCTGTACCTGGAACACTTCAGTCCACACTGCCCACCTTTAGCAGTAGAGCCGTGCAGCAGATTGCTTTGTCTGATTGTCTGTTTCAGATCTATCTTTTTTTTTTTTTTTTTAATTCTCCACTCCACAGACTTTTTCATGTGCAATCCTGTCATTTTAGNGGTTTGAGGTCCCTTCCAACCTAAACCATTCTATGACTTTTGTGCTTCAATATCCTGTTTCTTTTTAATTGCTCTCTTAGTGCTAATGCAATGATCTGCATTGGTTTGAAATCTCTCTTCATCATATGGAATTCCCAGGCTGAGGGAACTGGAATTGTTCAGCCTGGAAAAGAGGAGACTCTGGGGAGGCCTAATAGCAGCCTGCCAGTACCTGAAGAGGGCTACAAGAAGGCTGCAGAGAGACTGTTTGCAAAGGCCTGCAGGGACAGAACAGGGCAATGGCTTCAGACTAAAGCAGATTTAGATTTAGATATGAGANTTTTTTTTTCCTGAAAGGGCAAGGGGCTGCTTCTCAGCTATGGATTACTTTCAGACATGCTCAGCAGATCTTTCACAGGCAACTGTGCACCAAACTGATGAGCAAGTCTGTTTAGTACTGGCCTGCTTCAAGGAGTTAAAGATTTTTGCAGCTCCACATACAATTAGTTCCTCTTTCACTGAATTCTTAGAGGGATTTTCTTTTGAAGCATAGTATTGGCATAACTTGTTTTCAGCAGAACTATGCTTTTCTTTCTGTTGCTTGAACAGCAACAACAACAAAAGATCATAGAAAAGACCATGAGAAATGTTCTTAGGAGAAGATGATTGGGCCCCCTGCCCCANTGAAGGTGAGGCTGGACAGGGCTGTGGGCAACCTGATCTAGTGGAGGATGTCTGAGTGCAGGGCTGGGTTGGACTGGATGAGCTTTGGAGGTTCCTTACAACCTTGACTATTCTGTGGTTCTGTATCTGTCAGGGAGGCTGGCTGGCATACAGGGATTAGAGCCTTTTGGGTTATTCAGCACAGAAGTGTTCCCCTGAAGTGATGGCTGTCATCTTTTACATAGAATTGTAGACTGTCAGGGGCTGGAAGAAATGCTGAAAGCTCATCTGGTCCAGCCCCGCTTCCAGAGCAGGATCACCTAGAACAGATCACACAGGAACACATCCAGATGGCTCTTGAATATCTCCAGAGGGGCAGACTCCACAACCCCCCTGGGCAGCCTGTTCCATTGTTCTGTCACCCTCACAAGGAAAAAATTCTTCCTCAGGTTCACATGGAACCTCCTATGCCTCAACTCCCACCCATTACCCCTTGCCCTGTCACTGGGCATCACTGAGAAGAGGCTGTCTCTATCCTCCTGGCACTCATCCCTTACATATTTATAAACATTAATGAAGTCACCCTCTTAGTCTCCTCTCCAAGCTAAACAGCCCCAGCTCCCTCAGGCTCTCCTCATAAGGAAGATGAGTTCCTGTCTCAGATCCATGAGCACTGCTGAAGTTTTGATAAGCCATGGAGAAGTATCCCCATGTTGCATGTTTCTGTGAAGCATACTGTGCTTAAGTAATGTTTTGAATATAGTGCAGTGGGTGACATTTGGCCTGTGAATGGCATAATAAAATGATTGCTATTATAGCCACTTCTGTGTCTCAGTGTACCAAGCTGTATGCTGTAGAAGTCTTCCTGGCTATTTCCCACTTATAATCAGTTTTTGCAATGCACTGCACACAACAGTGATTCTTTCTCTTCATTCACTGCTAGAAAACTGAGTAGTTCACTATACTTTTATTCACAAATTAAAAGGGGAAAAAAAAATTGCAACCATTTCTTCCAGTATTTTTCCCAAATGTATGCCAGCACACACCAAAATATGCAAGTTTTGGTTTGTTTTTCTCCTGTGTTAAAAATGGTATTGCAGAATTCTGAGAGGTCAGTTTAGAATCTGATTAGAGGTAGTGTACGTAGCTTAAAGGATTATAAGAGTTTCACATAGTCCTGCTATGAAAGCCATTTAGGCTATCTAAGCCAGTTTAGATCAAATAAGAACTAACTGTAATCCTCCCATGAAACCCAGATGGAGCTCTTTTTGTCATTTAAAAGCATTTGGCCACTTCTTTGCCGTTATTTTTGATTGCCTCTGAGTTTTGTGCAGAAGCATCAAGAAACCACAATAAAGACTATTCTGCAGACTCCAGGGATTATGATAAGCATCAGACATTCCCAGTGCCCGTCTGAACCTTCAAGGTACTTGTGGTTTGCCCATGACTAATTTCTGGCTGGCTCTGGAGGGAGCAGCTCAGGATGCCAACATTTCCATAGTAATGCACCTGGAGATACTCCTCTTTTTTTCCACCAAACAGGGCTTTGATAAAGTTTCCTTCCCCCTTTCTGAGGTGACAGTTTGCAAAGCCTTCTTTTGAAGGGAGGGAAAAGAAACTCCACAGCCTCTCTCATTTCTTTTCTTTTACCTGATGCTGCTTATTTGGTTGCTTAAAGTGATGGTAGGGATTGTTAATGCATAATACAGGGTCTGTCAGGTACCCTTTTGCTGTTGATACAGCTCTTAACATGCTTTTAGTGTAAAGCAGGAAAAATGTCAAGGTAACTGCAACAACAACAGAGCAGTGAAGTTAGTTCATTTGAAACACTACAAGGGAAATTCTCCCCTTGGTCACACAAAGTCACAGAATTGTCAGGGCTGGAAGGGACCTCAAGGATCATCCAGCTCAAACCTCCCTCCCATGGGCAGGGACATCTGACACTAGGATCAGGTTGCACAGAGTCACATCCAGCCTGGCCTTAAAAACTTCCAGGGACGAGGCTTCCGCAACCTCCCTGGGCAACCTGTGCCAATCTTTCACTACCCTCATGCTGAAGAACTTCTTCCTAATATCTAATCTAAATCTGCCCTCCTCTAGCTTGGATCCATTCCCCCCAGTCCTATCACTACCTGACACCCTAAAGAGTCCCTCCCCAGCTTTCTTGCAGCCCCCTTCAGATACTGGAAGGCCACAATAAGGTCTCCTCAGAACCTTCTCTTCTCCAGACTGAACAGCCCCCCAGCTCCTCAGCCTGTGCTCACAGCAGAGCAGCTCCAGCCCTCTGCTCATCCTTGTGGCCCTTTTCTGGACACATTCCAGATCTTTCCTGTAGCCATAGGTGCCTGAGCTGCTGGCTGTCAGCAGGATTTCAGGTGTAAATGGTGGCAGACCATACCTGGATATATTTTTCTGAAGAACCAACTGGTGGTAGAATCCTCTCAGAGGAGACTCTAGCTACAGGCTTCTGCTGTTGGCACTCTGCTCGAAATCTCCAGGGAACACTCTTCCCTGTAATAACCTGGGCAATCACCTCTTTTGAAGGAGGCTGGAGTGTTCTGACAGTAGCATTTTTCATGGTGTATTGAGGATTGGGACAGAAGTGTGGAAATTTGTGAGGAGCTTAAATGTAGGGCTCCTGAGTGCCTGAAAAGTAGCTGAGGAAGTTTTGAGATTTATTTGAGAGCAAAATTTCAGGTGTTTTCTTTGAGATCATGCTGGTGCTTGCCTATGCCAAAATTACAGGTCTTTAAAATAGGATTTCTGTGTTTCCACACTGAGTAGTGTTTTCATCCAGCTGCTCCTGGCCAGCAATTAGCATTGTATTTAGTCAAGAGATGAGAGAATGGAGACCAGGAAGGTCTTTTTATTGCTATTAATCTCCTTATTGGTCATTTGTCATCCACCTGGAAAGCTTCCCCTTCTAGAACATTCATAGTACACAGAGGACTTCTGCAGGGAGCTACAGCAGTTCAGGAGGTAGGTTCTTTTCAGAAGGGTGTGTTGACTTTTTGATATGATCAAGAAGAGTGAGCAGCTATTTTCAGGGACAGGGATAACTTCATCTCTCTCTGTTATTTAATTCTGAATCTCAAGAAATGCAGTTGATGGTGCAAAACAAGGCTTGGTTTGTGTAGGTGCATTAGTGAAGCACAGACCTGTCCTCTCAGCCAGTATTTCAATCTGGACTCCAGTCTGGCATGTGCTTAAATTTCTTGTTAATCATTTGGTTTAAGAAACACTTAACTAGCATCCTACTCAGAGAAAAAGAAAGCTACCCAAAATGAAAATTTACTCTTTTTTTTTTTTATTTAATGGAATATAGAACAATGACTAAAAGTTGTCCCTGGAGTAATAGTGTGCAAGTAGCTGAGATAAAGCTGCACTGAAGTGTAGTTAGGCCTTGAGGTTAAAGCTGGTGTTTAGACCACTTGGCCCTGCAGTGTGGAACCTCCTTTGAACTCCTTTGTTCCAATGCTAAATGCCTGTTCCGCAATTTTACTTTTAGGGTAGTGTCTAGAAAACCTTTTTGAAATTAATTGTGCTGTAGATATGAGGCAGAACAGAATATCAGCTGGAGATGGGAGTGCATCCTCAGCTGATTTTTCTTCTGCTGATTTCTCCTTTATCAGTCACCTTTGTACCAAGTTGGGACTTCTCTTTTGTTCTTGCTTCTACCAGCTTGCTGCTTTGGCATCTTACACTCGATTATTTTTAGCATCTCTTGAAAACCTCTGAGATGCATTCCTGCTGCTGATCAGCCACTGCTGCATTCTCCAGTAGTTGCCACCAAAATGTCTTCTGATTCCTTGGCACTCCTCCATCACCTATGTGTGTGTTTTTGTTTGTTTGTTTTTTTTCCCTATTCAAAGTCTGTAATACTGATCTCCTAACAAGCATTTCTTCAATTTGGGGAAGGGTACCTTATGAATTCTAGATTGTACTTTGAATGTCTTTGGCCCAGACTTTTGACTTGCTGTTTAAATACCTGTCAAAAACTTTAGGGATGTATCTCCATGGTGATTGTAATGTGTTTGTTATAGCATCTGCCTTGTATTTTTCTTGTGTAAGGTCTTTGCATGAGTTTTTGGTGATAGTGCAGGCACGTGCCTTACATTAATTCTAACAAAATTCTGCGTGTTTAATGCAATGGGATTTATTTTTATTGCAGAAGAACTAAAACTGAGAGGAATTGTCTTCTGAACAAAGGCAGACTGTAGGGGTGTGGGTTTTTTTAGACCTACCCAGTACATCCTCTCCTGATGCAATAGCTCCCTTATATATAAAGCCAAGCCCGCTGACTTTAACTTAGAGAAAACGTTCCTAGTTATTACAAGGTGTTTATTAGCAATGGCACCTTCCATATCAAAACTTCCAGAATCAGTACCCTCCTGCCTGGACTCTCTGATGACCCTTGCTGGGAGCTTAGGGTGACTGAATTGCAGGGACACTTCTTGCTAAGGCAAAAATGAGTTTGAAGCACAGACAAAGAAGTAAAAGGCAAATCTCAGAGTGAAGGAAGATTGAGTTCACCTCTCTCATTACCTGGAGTGATGTGTGACTGCTGCTGCACCTGCCCAGTTTTCAGCCCACAGCAGGACTGCCCAGGTATTCGTTTACAGCTGGGTCAGATGAGGACAGCCTGTGCAACGCTTGCAGTAGGAGAGCTCTGCCACCTACATCCCTGAAATGAACAACATGTTCTTTATTTCTTCGTAACTCTTCTCACTTCAGAGGGCCAGATTTCCGACCCACAAAATACAGGGATTGGATCCAACCCAAATATCTGAATTAGCAGACTTTTCTGGGAAGCACTCTAGGAAGCATGAAAAGATGGATGTTGATGTGAGTGCTCTCCACTGCAGCTTGACGGAGATGGTGTTGCAAACAGTGCATGTGGCACTAGCACTTACCTGCCAGGTGTTGCTTAGGATTTTCAGCATTACCCTGCAGAGTGTCTTGCTGTAGATCCATTACTTCTCCCATGCCTGTCTACTTTCACTGTTTCCTAGTTGTGTGAGAAAGATGAGGGGATTCAAGCATCTCCCCTGTGGAGAGGCTGAGAGCCCTGGGGCTGTTTAGTCTGGAGAAGAGAAGGTTGAGAGGGGATCTGATCAATGTATATCAGTATCTGAGGGGTGGGTGTCAAGTGGAGGGGGCCAAGCTCTTTGCAATGGTGCACAGCAATAAGATGAGGACCAATGGATACAAACTGGAACAGAAAAGGTTTCACCTCAACACAAGGAGAAACTTCTTTACAGTGAGGATGTTGGAGCCCTGGAGCAGGCTGCCTAGAGGTTATGGAGCCTCCTTCTCTGGAGGCTTTCAAAACCTGCCTGGATGCATTCCTGTGCAGACTGCCCTGGGTAATCCTGCTTCTGGCAGGGAGGTTCGACTGGATGACCTCTGGAGGTCTCTTCCACCTTCTAACATTCTGTTATTAAGCCATTTAACTTTCTTGCTCATTAACCTGAAGCAACAGCACCTACATACTGGACATTTGTCATCAGAGGGCAGAGGAGTGTCTTGGAAACTCCTGGTGTGTCAGTAGTAGCCTCATATACAGAAAACTCCAGATACCACATTACACAGTAAGGAGCAGATGTTTGTGATGCATGTGCTCAGAACAGAGGGTGAGGGAGGGGAAAAAAAAAACCCAAACCAAAAAACAATAAATGCTACTTGATATTTGGGAGTTTTCAGTCCACTGACACTACAGGACACTGTAAAGAGAGGGTAGAAGTGCTGCCTGCTAAATTGGCAGAAGAGAGGCACAAAGAAATCAAAGGGCTGACAATCTCCATTCTCACTGGCTTGGATATGCATGTGGCTGATGCTTGCTGTGTCATGTCCAGCTGCTTTCACAGCTTTCTGACGTTTATCTTAAGTGTTTTCCTGAAACCTCTGGATGTGCAAGTGCAGCACTGTGCCCAGAGGGAATCTGGTTTAATGCTGCTGAATGATTTCTTTTCTTCTAATTCAGTGTAAATAAATATATATTTTTTTTAAACATCTGATTTCTAATGTAATAAGATAAGTCTTTTGGTTTTCAAAAACAATCAAATGGACCTCAGTAATATCCCTAAGGTTTTATTTTCTTTTGTTTTGCAAAGAAAAAAAGATACCAAGGAATATATATCTTATGTCTTGAAAGTGCCTTTTCTTTAAACAGAAACTAATTTAACTGAACTCTCAGTTAATTGGCTTAGAAATATGAAAAAGCTCAACTCTGGTGTGCAGTCAGCTTTTCATAGCACATCCCAGAGTCAGTTACCATGGCACTGAGAGAGATTTTTGGTCTCCATGGCAACCTCAGGTCGGCTTGTCGCACCTTTTATCTTATGCAGACCAAAATCAGCTGCTTGTGGTATCTGGAGTTAATATGTCATGGAGAAGGCAGATACATCGTTGAAGAGGTGTTGGGTTCATTGAGTTTCCCCCCCCGCCCCTTAATTCATTGCTGGTTGTGTTAATGGCAGGAGCTGGCAGTGAGGGGCAAGTGGAAGTGGCACTGTCTTGTGGTCTGTGGGGTGGCAGGGTGCTCCTGGGGCCCTGGAGCTGGGGCGATCACCCCCGTTCTGTTCAGGTGAGCAGCTGGCAGAGTTGGAAAGCCACAACTCCCCCTATGTTTTGAGCAGTAGATTGCTCCAGGCAGCTCTCTGCTAATACCGCAATGAGAGGGCTGCGTCTTTAGTGCCCTGTGCGGAGTGTGTTCCAAGCAGCCACTCTGGCTAAATGTTGGCTCTCCTCACAGCTGGTGTACAGCCTGGTCTGTGCCATTAGCTGCCCGGTGTGCAGCTGTCTCCAGGCTATGAGTCCCTCCTCTCACTGGTGACTTCAGCTTTGCTGTGTCTGCTGTGTGGTGCCTGCAGTGTTTTACTCCTGCCTGGGCACAGCAAGAGGAGCAGGTCAGCCCAGTGTGGGGAGGGTTAGGGGTGGCTCTTGTGCATGAAGCAGGGCAGGACAGGAAGTAGGCACAAAGTGGGACTCTGGGAAGCTATACTTCAGGTACAGCCTTTCTTTCTCAATCAGTCATTGTTATAAGTGCTGGGTGACTTATAGGGGAAGATGAGGCAGGTGGAATCCTTTAGGTTTCTGGTCCAGCTGTGTGGACTGTGATGCGTGCTGGTATGGGATTGCTGGAGTGAAGCAGGACACACCTTCAGGCCTGGTTTGTGCTGGTTCAGTTGGCTCCTGTAGCCATGAAATCTATGGCTGGAGAGAGAAACAGCTTCCTTGCTCTCCTGGCCTCTCCTGCTTTCCCTGCCTTCACTCATAGGCTTCACAAGCATTGCAGTGTAGCTCTGCTGGATTGCTGTCTTCAGGGGGCTGTTTGCTACAGACTATAGGGCAGTGCAGGAGGCTCCTACAGAGGCCACCTCTGTTCTTTCACTGGGCTTGTCTTGGGAAATCATGTTTGTGGCGTTCAGGCCCTCTTGTGGGAGGGCACAGAAGAGTACCTGGAGTTGCTAAAAAAGATGTGTAGCTCTGGCAACCAGGTGTTGAGAGCTGCTTTCATACACTTGGACCTGTTCAGTTAGAAATTGTAGTGTCTGAGAGAGCAGGCTGGGTAGGAAGACTGGAAATGGAGGCAGGAATTAAGGCAATATTTTATAACTTCAGAACAGATCAAAACCTCCTTAAGTTGTTGTTCTGGGTGCTCTCAGGGCAGAGTGGCACATGCAACAGGGAGATAGATAGTAGGCAGCTAAATGCTAAGCCGATGCTTAACCCACGTTAATAGTTGAATGTTTTGTCTGCCCAGAACTTCCTTAACAGTCCAGCATGGAGACTTCTAACTGCTTGTTTAAAAGCAGAATGCACAGCAGAAGTAGGTAAGCTTTCCTGTCAATGAGTATGTTGTCTTGATGTGAGAGCAGCAGCCCTGCCAGTCTGGGTGGCTGGTGGGCCAGTGAGTATTGCAACAGATCTCAGTGCCCCTACCTCTTTTTCATGTGTCCTGTCTAGGATTCATGCAGCTGCCTATACTGTGCTTGCATGGCAGGGGTTTGGTAGCAGGGGAGTCACAGGGATGGCTTCTGTCAGAAGCTGCTAGAAACTTCCCCTATGCCTAACAGCTAATGCCATCCAGGTCCACCAGTGGCTAAAGCCACCCCAGAGATGATGGTAGCACTTCTGTGGGAACATATTTAAGAAGGGGGGTGAAAAGTTGTTGGGCAAGAGCAATTGCAGGTGAAGAGAGGAATGAGCAATGCATGAAACAACTCTTCAGGCACCAAGGCTAGCTAAGGAGAGGAAGGAAGTGCTCCAGGTGCCAGAGCAGAGACCCCTGCAGCCTGTGGTGAAGACCATGGTGAGGCAGTCCATGGATGCTAAGAGCTGGAGCCCATGGAGGACCCCATGGCAGAGCAGGTGGATATGCCTAAGAGAGGCTGTGACCCTGTGGGAAAACCCCCACTGGAGGAGGCTCCTGGCAGGAACTGTGGATCCGTGGAGAGAGAAGCCCATACTGGAGCAGTTTTGCTGGGCTTTTGAGCCTGTGGGGGACCAGTGCAGGAGCAGTCTGTTCTTGAAGGACTATACCATGCTGGAGCAGTTTGTGAAGAACTGCAGCTCGCGGGAGCTACTCTTGTTGGAAAAGTTTGTGGAGGACTCTCTCCTGTGGGAGTGATCCCATGCTGGAGCTGGGGAAGTGTGTGAGGAGGGAAGGATCAGCAGAGACAACATGTGACGAACTGATCACAACCTCCATTCCCTGTCCCACTGTGCCATTCAAGGGCAGGAGACAGAGAAAACTGAGTAAAGCTGAGCCTGGAAAGAAGGGAGGAGTGGGAGAAAGGTGTTCAAAAGACTCAGTTTTATTTCTCATCTTCCTAGCCTGATTTGATTGGTAATAAATTTAAACTATTCTCCCCAAGCTGGATCTGTTTTACCCATGACAGTAATTGATGAGTGATCTCTCCCTGTCCTTATCTCAACCCATGAGCTCTTCATTGTATTTTCTCTTCCTTGTCCAGCTGGCAGGGGGAGTGATGCAGTGGCTTTGGTGGGCACCTGGCATCCATCCAGTGTCACCCAACTTACACCACTTCTGAGATACATTTATTCTTCCTCTCCCTCTGTCTGAGAGGGTGATTTAAAAAAAAAAAAATCATCAAAACAAAAACCATCAGGAGGCCAAATGATTAATTTGGGTGGATTTTGTTAAACCTTATTTGTGCAACAGAGTTTTCTTCTCCTTTAATGTGGAAAGGGAAAAACTTCCCCCTCCCCCCAGTCAAACATTTTCTCAAAGATGGAATGAAAATCAGGGCATATGGAAAATTTTGGGGCCTTGAAATAGATTTGCATTTCCAATGGACACAGGCTTCGGCTTAGTCTTATTTTATCATCTGTTCTTAACCTGATGACAAGGCCAAGGAGCAAAGTTTGGGCCCAGTTTTGGAGGAGGAAAGTGTGTGTTGCAACAAACACTGTGTTTGTGACAGTGTTAAGCTTGCTGGCTGAATTCTGAATCTCCAACTAGACTTTCTAAATGAGGGTTTCGTATAAAGCATTGGTACATCCATCTGTATGCTTTTAAATGGATGGACTTCATGGGGAAATTTGACAGCCAGAATTGAAAACACTTAGCTGTGACACAGAGTATTACACTGTGAAATATCAGGGAGAAAAGAGAGAAGGATTAGCAAAGATGGGAAGCAGATGTAAGAACATGTTTCAGATTGATTCCAGCATTAGAGGAGTGCTTCCTCTCTAGCCTGCGCACTGGCCCTTCTGCTCTGGCTCAAGCAGCTTGCCTGCAACTTGCCCAGCAGGCAGCTGCCCTGGCAGCATCATGCTCCTGCTCCCTTGAAGAGGCAGAGCTAGAAGAATAAAGTTCTTGTTTGCATTTCAAACGCTGCTCTGCCCAGTACATTGAGAGACAGAACCATGTACACTTGGAAAAATCCAACAGTTTTTCGAGCTGCCCCTAACACCGGAAGCTCCCTTGTTTACTTTCCTGTAGTACTGGTGTTGGAGAGAGACCTGTGCCTGCAGCCAGGGGTGATTCCTTGCTCTGACTGGGGTGGGCTTCAGTGCCTAAAATAATGCTTCCCAAGGGAGTAACATCCCTGTACGGTGCGCTCAGGAATGGCTCTGCAGCGAGGGAGGGAAGGAAGGAGCAAAGGCAGAGCACGCTCTGCCTTCTGCCTGAGCCGAGCTAAACGGCAGTAATCACAGACAGGGATTTGGCCTTTGCTGCTCTGCCCACCTGCTGCTGTGCTTCTCATGCTCTGCACTCTGCTGCCATCCTCCGTGACAGCGGCGCCCTCAGCCTGCCACTGCTGGGGAGAATTAGGGCTGGCACAGTTCTGCAGTTGCTGCACTGGTACGGGCAGAGAGAGGGTAAAGAGCTGGGCTGGAGCCAACACAGCAGGAAATTAGCTGTCACTCCTGCAAGCAGCAAGTGTTTAGTGCAGAGGGCACAAAAGCGAGGTTTTTCTGCCTGGAAGACTCTGTGGTACGGGGCAGCAAAGGGGGCGCTGGGAGAGGCCCAGCCAGAGTCACAAGTGTAGATTGCCATCTCGGTGCTCAGAGGAGCAGGCCTTGGCATCTTGAAATACAGTCACGACCCTTTGAAGTTTTTCCTGCCCTTCACGAGGGGATCCCTGCAGTGGGCAGCTCAGATCTTCTGTGGAATCGTCCAGGGTATAAATCCTCCTGTGGCCAACAGGCCCTGTCTAGCATGAAACACAGAAAGGTGGGTGGCTTCAACACATCCCAGCTGCAGTTAGTGAGGTAAGTTAAGTCTTGCAGTGTGTCCTAGTCTGTAGGGAACTGTTAATGGTGAATTCATGAATACAAACACTGCTGGGTGCAGATAATTGCACAGACTGGCTAGTGAGTGAGGTGGTGAGAAGAGCCAGGCAAAGAGTAGCAAGTTGTAGGACATGGAGGTCTCCCTGAGCTCGCAGACTGAATGTTAATGTGTTGATATAATTGTATGGGCATTTGATGTAGAAGTCAGAGCAGAAGGTTCTGAGATCTGGAGATTGGAGGTATCCCTATTACAGGGTTGTGCCAGCACCCTTTCTGGGCTGCATGCAGTGTGTGGGAGCCTTATTTTGTCTGATTGAGCTATTTTAGACTGACCTGATACAGCTCAGCACCAATAAGGACAGGCTTAAGAAACAGAAAAACATAAGGCTTGTTCTGAGGACAGATTAACCTGCATTGCTCTCCCTGTGTATGCATATATTTACATGTATTTACACACACACACACACACACACACACATATATATATATATATATATACACACACTAATATATGTGTACATATATGTACTTACACATATATGTAAGTAATATAGTGTGTATATATATACACTATATATTAGTGTGTGTGTGTGTAGATATAGATATATAGATAGATATAAAAAAAAAGTATAAATTGTGCACTGCCAGGGCAGTGTCTAATCCTTCTGGACCAACTGATTGAAATGGGTGTAACACATTTTAATTTTAAGTTTAATTTTCAATTTCGGGTAAGCTAGAATTGATCCTAAAATGTGACATAAATAGGGATGTTTACTACTTTTTTATACCTTTCTTGAAAGAATGAACTCGTGCAACTCTGAGGACTACAGACATGGAAGATGCCTAGAATTTCTCATCAGTGTTAGTACCTTTGGTAGGCCTCAGTGGATGGTGGGTTTGAGACCTCTCACAATATCCATTGCTCCCTCTGAGCTTTCGTATGCGATATCCAAATGCTGGCACCCAGGCCTGACATCTTTCCATTCTACTGAACAACTGGAAGGCAATTTTGCATATGAGCTTTCTCACCTATATCAGTATTTTACTGTCAATGAAAAATATTGGGAAATTCTCTAAAACATTTTTCCTCCCAGTCTGCACCTCTTTACATCTTAGATTCATTTTCTATGTTTATGGGACATAAGCACACTACATACATCTAACATCTTTACCACTCTGTCTCCGCAAGGCCTGTTCCAGGTCCCCAAAAAGAAATTGGATTGATGTGGTGTAACTTTGGTTCACAACCAACTCCTGCTGGATATAGTTACAAACATTTCATTATTTGTTCCAGGAACTGAAGTTAAAATGTTTCTAATTATCTTGTTTCTCCTTTCCTGTCTTTTATTTTCCTCTAGTTGTTCAATTTTTTTACATGTGATGTCTAATGCCTTACTTAGTCTCGATGTGTTCGCACAGTAACTGTGGGTTTCATCAACCAGACCTTTAGGTTGAGGCTGAGATGAAGCTCATTAGGTCTGGGTGATTGGAAAACAATTGAATTTTGCTCATACTTGTAAATCTATGGAGGTTTTGTCTATTGAAAGACTTAGATTTTACTCTCTTGTGACTGGAATTAGATGTGTTAGAGATTTGATGAAAGCTTACTTGTGGAATGGTCAACACAAACACAAAGCATTAAACAACCTGACCTTTTTGACACCATACGTCAATAGCTTTCAGTTTCCTGGCAGACTACTTTTGAGCCTACCTTTTATTGCTAATGTCTTCAGTGAGTGATTTGCTGATGTTTCTTGCTAGTTACATCTGACTTTGTACCCTGGACACACTTAGTGAACACCACTATAATTTAATGTGCTCCTTGTTGGATCTTTTCTACTTTTGCTTGGTAATCTGACTTGATTTTCACTGCTGGTTTGCTTCCTTTTCGTTCTTCAGGTCAGTGAAGAGCTCACAGTGCAGTCTAGGTTGCTATGTCACTTGTCTCTCCTCCACAGTGGAATGGTTGGCACATAAAGGCCGTAAGATTTGTTTTGTTAAAGAGCTTTCATATCTGTTAATGCCTTTTTTCCTCAGAGCAAACCCTGGAGGTCTTTCCTGACAATTCTCGGTGATTACTGAAGTGTACTTCCTTGAGATCCAGTCCTTTGACTTTCCTGCTTTGGTGTCTTCTTATTCTGAGTGGCAAAATGAAGAATTCTGGGTACTTTAATCTCTTCCGTTTAACACCACCAGATTTTCCCTGTTGGTGTTTTGATTTGTACAAGTCCCCTCCAGTTGTTCCAGAATTGACACACAAAAAGATTTATTGCCACTGCCTACATGACTCAAGTGCCCAAGTTTAGAGATTAGTCTCTGTAGATTCTTGGCACTGCAATGGGCTGCCCAGGGAGGTGGTTTAGTCACCCACCCTGGATATGTTTAAGGGTGGTTTGGATGTGGTGCTTAGGGATATGGTTTAAGGTGAATCTTGTAGAGTAGGGTTATAGGTTGGACTTGGTAATTCCTGAGGGTCTTTTCCAACCTGTATTTTTCTGTGATTGCTGTGAATGNAGGTCCCTTCCAGCCCTGACAGTCGTGTGATTGATGGAAAGAGATGGGATCTTTGTGTGTGTGGTAGCAGTGTGTGATGCACAGGCCACTTCAACTCTTGCTTTGAGCTACCATCTAGTAAAGCCCCTCTCTTTTCATGATGGTGTAAAGGGAGTCTGAATACCTAAATTACTGGGAGGGATTTTTAAGTTTTGTGCTCAAAATTTAGGTTCTTCGATGCCTTTTTTCACTTTCCCTCCCTGTTAGCCTTATGCTGCATCGCAATGGCTCTTTAAGACAGAGAAGTGGGATCTGTGGGAAAGAAATGTGACCTGAAAAGCCACTGTGCACTGTACAATTTTCTTCCTTCTGACTGATAAATTACTGTGTCTTCAGCCTGCTCTGGCACGCAGTGCAATTTATCCATGTGGCAGTGATGATAGGTTGTCCAGAGCTAATAATCAAGGCCTCTTTGTTTAGATTCCTAAGCCTTTTAAGGAAGTCTTAAAAAAGAATTCTTATCTCTTTGTCAGTTTTTACTCACATTTTATCATAAATGGAGCAAGCTTTTAGCCTTGAGAGTTTTACTGTGATCATGTTAAGAGGCAATCTGAGGGGAAAAAAATAACCAGTACTGTTTGCAGTGGCAGATTGTGTGCTGCAAGAGAATACAGTTAATTGGATGTTGCAAAACGCTTGGAACAGGAAAGCTTCCTTGCTTGTCTTGGAGATATTTGTGCCACCAGAAAGCAACAGGCTGGCTTTGCCCGGGAGTTCTCTCAGCCTTGCAGCATTGTCAGATGATTTCACACTCTGTTTGTACTCTGTACCTACTCATCTTCTTTCCACCTTGCAGTCCAGGTGCCACCCAGAACAGTGTCCACAGCCGAGGACCCTGCCTCCCGCTCTCCATCTTCTGTAACACTGCCTTGCTGTGCAAGCTGAAAGATTGATTTCAAGTTAAAAATTGGTTGGCAAGGCCACAGGGGCAGTGCAATTAACTTGAAGGAAAATGTTGAAGAGAATTAATTTAGCTATTTAGTTTTAAGCCTGTATTATTAGCTACTTCAATTTGATCATTGGCACCAAAACTATTAATGGGTAGCCTGTCATTCTTGAGGGGCCAGGACCGATTTCCTTATGGCCGAGAGTCTATTGATGGAGCAGGAGTTGTTCTGTAGATATCCAATGTCAAAATTAGAGGAGGTGAAAGAGAGTTGTCTGCTCTTGAGTGCTTGTAATAATAGAATGCTTTTGCTTCAGCAGCATGATCTGCAGCTCAGCTCTGTTATCTTCCACTGCAAAAATATAAGACTCCCATATTGATACTTTAATTCAATTTGAGAGTGCTCATATTTTGTCGTCTTGACTTTTTTTTTTCCAATGGTAGAGATGTTTGGGCTTCAAGATTCCCTTGTTCATTCTCCAGAGATTTGCTTTGTCATGTTAGTCTAACTTCAGGACTATGTTTCAAAATGAGTTTTAAGTAACCCACATCCATGTCAAGGCAATCCATCTCACCCACCTAGTGCTTTTACAAGAGGGTTTGCAACTGATGGCAATGAAAGTAGCCTTTCAGTTCATTGGGATAGGCCAATTTAGAAAAACATTTTTCTTTCCCAGCATATTTATCTTGTTTGCTTGTTTGTTTTTCTTCCTATGTCAACAAAGCACAGCCCACCGAGGCTGGTGACCCCAGTGCTGTGAGACTTCACAGCGTGTACTAGCAGTGACACCATTGAAGCTAGCCATTAATATTGCTAAAAAAATGAATGGATTCATCAGAACTGAACCAGTTCACACAACAAATTAGTTTTGATTAATATTTCTTTTTTGGGAAAAAGAAGCTTTCCAAATTTGCAATGCATTCATTTTGACCTTTTTTAGATTTAAAAATAGTGCTTTTTCATTTTGAAATGACCTTTCCTTTCGAAAGCTAAGCTACTTATCATGTAAGTTTCCAAAAGTTTTGTACTCTATCTTTTAAGTAACATGAATGAATTTTAAAAAACCAAAAATCTTCTTAGTTCTTCTGAGACAGAAAATCAGATTTTTGCACAACCGTAGATGTTGCCTGCAGCTGACTAGCATGGAAGCTAGGAGAGCCCATTGAGGCAGAACACATGTTTTGGTTGGAGCTTTATAGGGAAAGTCTTTTTCTAGTTCTATAGAATGATGTAATCTGGAAAAGCACAACAAGGTAACTACTGTAGTTGTAGATCAATCACCTGCTGCTTCAGAAACAGCCCTGACCCTTTAACCAGGGATTGTGCTTGCCATAACCATGGCACACGTGTTCAAGAACCTCTTTACTCCTCCACTTGCTTGTGAGATTTCTTGTGTGTTGTGCAAGTGCTTAACAGGCTGTGGGCTGAGGAGGTGTAGTATTACACTAACATTGTGAAAAGTCCCTGTGGGAGATCCAGGAGAAGAGCTCATAGTCTGCAGAGTAAATAAGTATCAGAAAGATGTGCAGATGTTTATTGTGGAAAGAGCTTTTCTAAATGAGCTCAGCTACCGTGCAGCAAGCACCACAACTATTTTTGTTATGCTCTCCAAAATCATGTACTCCTCAAGCAGCATCTGTCAGTGTGAAGACTGGCTGGAGGTTTCTAAAGCACTGCTTCTAGAAGATACAATGCTGCTTTAGCCTATCTAATGTGGTTATTCAGCCTTGAATGTGGTATGATATCCACATTTCATTGAAGGCCTCAGTCCTTGCTACAGTTTCCTTATCTGAATGCTTACCAGCCAGATCCTATTGTCTAGAACCTACTTGTTGATGTACTTTTAGTTCAGTTAGCTTTTTAATCAAGAGAAGTTGTGAATTCTGCAAGACTCAACAGGTAGAACCTGCTGATCCTACATATGTGCTTTCTTCCTTCAGGGTCATCCAGGTTCAACCCAGTGTTTTTGTGCCTCATGCTTGTTTATGACCTTTTCTGTAGATGCACTTCTGCTATGGGTGTCAGTTGCTGGCAGGGTTTTGTGAATGGCACTGAAGCACAGTGTGGCTTTTCCATTGCATTTAGCAGGTCTCTTTCTGCTCTAATTAGCCAGACTCCTGCTTTCTCAGGGGCTTTCTTAGCTCCCTGAGACCTCTGATTGAGGAATTCAGGTCCAGGCCTGCTCAGGAGTCTTTGTGAGTGTTTTATGTTTCTCGCATATCTCTCAGGCTCCATGGCACTTCAGATAAAGAGATCAGAAATTGGGCCTTTATCTCCTTGTGTGTATGTTCACTACTGTTTGTGTCCCTGCACATGGTTTAGAGGAAACTTCTTTCAGCTATCCCATCAAGAGAGGCGTTGAGGTTTAACAAGTTCCTGTTTTCCTTGGTCTGGGAGATGCACAACAGTATAGATGCCTGTGTGTGCCAAAGCATCCCGTGGATCTGTACATAGATGGATTCCTTATATATCCATGAGTTCTTAAGCCTGAAGGAACCAATGGTAATGATATAGGTAAAGGTCTAAATGTGTTCGGGAGTCATCACTATGTCTGGAAGTAGGCTGAGGAGATGGAAGTG
>WBNM01022416.1:96187-141977 GCA_013399055.1 Ramphastos sulfuratus | reverse complement strand
GGGACAAGCCCTCTAAGATCATCAGGTCTCACTGTTGACCCAACCCCACTGTGCCCACTAAACCATCTCCCACAGTGCCACAGACCACACCAGGCATGGAGACTCCACCACCTCCCTGGGCAGCCTCTGCCAGTCCCTGACCACTCTGGCACCAAAGACATTTTTCCTCCTCTCCAACCCAACCCTCCCCTGGGGAAACCTGAGGGCATTTCCTCTGCTTCTGGTGATCAGGGAGCAGAGCCCAACCCCCACCTTGCTCCAGGCTCCCTTCAGGGAGCTGCAGAGAGCACTGAGCCCTGCCCTCAGCCTCCTGCTCTCCAGACCAACCCACCCCAGTTCCCAGTATAATATTTATTTCCCTTTAATTGAATCTTTTGATTGCAGAACAAAGATATTATTTCTCCTTCTACCTTTAGCAGACATGAAACACTTCACCACCTCCTCCTTTCCTCCACATTCACTTTAATATTTCAAGCCCATTATCCCTGTGCTGCCTCAATTTCTTCTTTCCCTTGATGATTTTATTTCACATCCCTAATCTTTACTGCCCTCAACACTCTCTCCTATTACTCTTTTCATTTTATTCTATTTTAAAGTCCACTGCCCAGCCCCTGGGGCATTGTGCCAGATGTCTCCCATGCCAAACAAAGCATCATAATTACCTTCTGTGTCTTACATGCATTATTCCACTTAATGAAGCAGAGGTTGGAGGGGAAGGGAAGATGTTTTATTAGCCCCATGAAGATAATTTAGATTATCACAGCTGCAATAGGACCATTATGCACTTTTGTAATGCACTGCAGAGTTTTGTCCTATCAAGGAAGGATTCCTGATTTATTTGGGCAGGAGCACAAATAATGCTGCTAATTGACACTGTTTGCAGGCCCCTGAGACAGCCACTTCCCTCCTGCCATAAAATCACCTTTCTAGTCACTTTTAGTTGGCCTTTTTCTTGTCTATCCTTGCATTTCAGGGCTTTTCTTTTTGGTTGCTTTGGGGGTTTGGGGGGTTTTTACTTTATTGGGGTTTTTTTTGTTTGGTTGGTTTGGTTTTGGTTTGTTTTCTTGTTTGTTTGGGTTTGTTTTGGTGTTTGTTTTGGGTTTTGGTGTTGGTTTGGTTTGGGTTTTGTTTTTTTGTTTGTTTTGGGGTTTGTTTTGGTTTTGTTTCGGGTTTTGTTTTGTTTTGGGTTTTTGTTTTGGTTTGGTTTTTTGTTTGGGTTTGGTTTGGGTTTTTGCTTTGGTTTCTGTTTTGGTTGGGTTTCTGTTTTGGTTTGGGTTTGGTTTGGTTTCTAGTTTGGTTTCTGTTTTGGTTTTTGGATTGGTTTGGTTTTTTGTTTGTTTGGATTTGTTTTGTTTCTGGTTTTGGTTTGGTTTGGTTTGGGGTTTTTTGTTTGGTTGGTTTGATTTGGTTTGGTTTTGGTTGGTTGATTTGTTTTGTTTCGGGGGGGTTTTTTGTTTGTTTTTTTGTTTTGGCTCCTGTGAGCTTTTTTAGTCTTCCCTGTCTTGCCTCCAGATAGAATCACAGAATCACTGAACTGGTTTGGTTGGAAAAGACCTCTGAGATCCAGTCCAACTCTCAGCCTAACCCCACCATGGCATCAAACCACCTCCCAGAGTGCCACAGACCACACCAGGCATGGGCACTCCACCACCTCTCTGGGCTGCCTCTGCCAGTCCCTGACCACTCTGGCACCAAAGACATTTTTCCTCCTCTCCAACCCAACCCTCCCCTGGGGAAACCTGAGGGCATTTCCTCTGCTTCTGGTGATCAGGGAGCAGAATCCAACCCCCACCTCACTGCAACCTCCCTTCAGGGAGCTGCAGAGAGCACTGAGCCCTGCCCTCAGCCTCCTGCTCTCCAGACCAACCCACTCCAGTTCCCAAGACAATATTTATTTCCACCTAATTAAATCTTTTGATTGCAGAACAAAGGCATTATTTCTCCTTCTACCTTTGCTTGCAGCAAAGAAATTTCCCCTCATGTCCCCTGGCAGAGTTTCAGGTCATTTCCTCTCCTATCACCTGAGACTGGGGAGCAGAACCCAACCCCCAGCCCACTGCAGGCTCCTCTCAGGGAGCTGCAGAGAGCAATGAGCTCTGCCCTCAGCCATCAGTGAAATCTCACAGAGCTATTTCCAGAGCTTCCTGCCCTCCACAGCCACAGGCTTTAGCTATTCAAAGTCCAGATGTTTGCCTTTCTCCTTGGAAGTGCAACTGCAGAATTGTCCTTCTGTGCCCTCCTGCCTTGGCTTGCACCCGCCCAGCATCCACTGGAATTAGTCTTTTAATATTTCCCTCTCTAGCACAGAGCTTAAAATTCATTAGGCTGTGACAAGCTAGGAAGAGACAAGACACTGCAAACTTCATCAAAATGAAAATAGCTGCTTCTCATTTATTCTCACCTTATAAACTGACTGTGTCCTGCCAGAGATACAGAGAGTCACCATCCATTTATTGACTGGTATTTGGAAGCTTCATTTCCCTCACTAAAACCTCAGAATTTTAGCTTGTTTGGGGTTTTGTTTTGTTTTGTTTTTTCAACCCCATTAGGAAAAAAAGAAAAAACCACAACCCCCATGTTTTAATTTGGGATGTTTCTTTAATTAGCTCCAGGCACAGGCACAGGTGATGGAGTCTCCATCCCTGGAGGTGTTGAAGAAACCTGTGGCCATGGCACTTTGGGGCATGGTTTAGTTGGGGGAGTGGGTTGAAGGTTGGACTTCCATGGCCTTAGAGGTCTTGACAATGAGAATTGATGATCCTAGAGGCCTTTTCCAACCTTAATGATTCCAGGAATTTTGTCTGTAGGAATTGACCAAGTATGTGGATGGCAACCAAGGCAGGCTGAGGGTCTCAATGCTGAGAGCTTTTTCAGGGTAGGAGACAGAGGTGGAATAACTTCAGTCCAAGCTAAGAACCACAGGCCCAGAGAGCCATGGCACTTGGGGACAGGGTTTGGGGGCTATGGTGGTGTTGGGCTGAGGGTTGGGCTGGATGAGCTTAGAGGTCTTGTTCAATGTCTATGGCTGTGATGACCTTGGAGGTCTTTCCCAATTTCTAGGACTCTGAGATGACCTTGAGTAACCTGTGCTAGTGGGAGGTGTCCCTGCCTATGGGGGGGGTTGGAACTAGATGATCCTTGAGGTCTCCTTCCAACCTTACCATGCTATGACTCTGAGGTGACCTTAGAGGCCTTGCCCAATGTCTATGACTCTGAGGTGACCTTAGAGGTCTTGTCCAATTTCTAGGGCTCTGTGGTGCCACAGACCCCTCAAAGCTGTGTTTCTCCTTCAGCCTGAAGGATGGCAGCTCTCAGGCCAGAAGGCAGCATTCTGAGAGTCACCTGTGGATGTCCTACCAGACCCTAAACACATCAAAAGCAGTTGGTATTTCTTGGGTCCAGACAGCATCTGGCCACACCTGTTGCCACACATGAAGCATCTCAACCTGCAGCTTCTAGCTTTAATGCTCAAGTTCCAGACACACACTCCAAGCTCTGGGCTCAGCTATAACTGCACCTGGAGNGAGCAGAGCCAAGGGGCACAATGCCCTCTCTTGCTGCTCACACTCCTCTGGCTGCAGCCCTCAAATTCTGTTGAGTGCCTCACTGGACCTAAAATTCTTTTTTCATTTGCTGTTGGAATAACTTAGCTTTCATTTTCTAGCAACCAACCCAGTTCCATCTTTCCAACACCTATCTCAGAGTTCCTCCTATTCTATCTGTGAGATAATTAGTGCTGTGCACTTCCAATTCTTTTTTATTTTTTCCAGACTGTTCAATCTGTTCTGGATTATTCCCAGACTAAGAACAGTTTGTCCTACTTGAAGCTTATGTCAGAGTCTCTCATTTTTAAACTGGGAGGGCTCCTTAATAAAGTCACATTTGCAGAGAGGCTTTTGTATACGAACCACTGAGTCCCTTCCCTTCCAGTGGCATTAAATTTTGTTGAGATGATGCAGGTTTCCAGCCATACATTGATAATAATGCATGATAAAAGCACTGATAAATTGTGTATTTCTCTATCCTTTAAGGTAAACACAGCACATGGCTCAGCAGGGAGCAGAAGTGCTGCCTGCTGCCTGGGTGAGCTCTGGCACTTCTGCTGCTGCATTCCAAAGAGCAGCTGCCCAGATCCCACTTTCAAGGGGATTTTTTACAGGCTTATTTTTAGAAGCTGAACCCAGTGCTCAAGGTGTGGCCTCAGCCATGCCTCAGCAGCACAGCTCTGCCTCTTTGCAACACCTCCAGGGCTGGGGGCATTCCACCACCTCCCTGGGCAGCCTGTGCCAGCCTTTTTGTCTTGTATCCAACCTAAACCTCTCCTGGCACAACTCGAGGCCATCTCTCACCTTGTTACCAGGGAACAAAGCCCAGCCCCAGCTCCCTGCAGGCTCCTCTCAGGAGCAATGCAAGTGTGGAATGTGGAGCCTGCTCTGGAGGGATTGCAGGGCTCAGGAGCAGTCATGGCACTGCCTTTGCAGCCTCTGTGGCTGCAGATGAAAGGTTGTTGGATGCTTCACTGGCACAGCTTTACAGGCAAATATTTCATCTGGGGGCAACAAAATTCCTTTGCTTTTATTGACTGACTCTTGAATGTCTTCTTTTAAATCTAATCTTTGCATTGTGCCCACAGCCTCAACAGAAGAGTTTCCCTCGGGAAAGACCTCTAAGATCACTGAGTTCAGAACATTCTCTCCCTCTAGCAAGGCTGGGGCTAAGCCATGGCCCTCAGCACCACAGCTCTGCACCATTCAAACCCTTCCAGGGATGGGGACACAGCCACCTCCCTGGGCAGCCTGTGCCAGGCTTGGAGAACCCTTTCAGCCAAGAAGGTTCTTCTATATCCAACCTAAACCTCCTCTGGTGCAACTTGAGGCCATTTCCTCTTGCCTAGGACTTGTTATCAGGGAGCAGAGCCCAACCCCCACCTCATTCCAGCCTCCTCTCAGACAGCTCTAGAGAGCAAGAAAGTCTCTTCTCAGCCTTCTTTTATAGTTCTGCTCTTACAGTTGGGCAGGTTTGTGCTCCATCTACTTCAGGACTGCGAAATGGTGACAATGGTGAACCTGATGCTGCAGTCCAGGGAGTGTTCCTGTGCCCTGATTACTACTTAAAGCAAAGTTCTCTCTCTACTGAGAAGAGCATCACAGAGTCACAGAGCCACAGAATACATTTGGTTGGAAGAGACCCTTGAGGTCACCTAATTCAATCTTTGATCCAGCACAGCAAGTTCAACACTGAACCATTCCCTAAGCACCAGGTCCAGCACCTCCTGCTGAGAACTGAGCAAGTAAGGAACCAAAGAACCACAGAACCATTAAGGTTGGAGAAGAGCTCCAGTCCAGCCACCCACCTAACACCACCGTGCCAGCTAAACCATGTCCCCAAGTGCCATGTCCACACTTTCCTCCAACACCTCCAGGGATGCTGACTCCACCACCTCCCTGGGCAGCCTGTGCCAATGTTTGAGAACCCTTCCAGTGAAGAAATATTTCCTAATTTCCAGCCTGAAGCTTCCTTGGCTCAGCTTGCATCCATTTCCTCTGGCCCTGCTGCTTGCCTCCATGGAGAAGAAGAGGCTCTCAGGCTGGAGATTGAAGGAGGCACAGAATGGGTTGGGTTGGAAGGGACCTTAAAGCTCAGCCAGTTCCAACTCCATGCCATAGGCAGGGACACCTCCCACTAGCACAGGTCACTTAAGGACTGATCCAACCTGGCCTTGAACACCTCCAGGGAGGTTGTGGAGCACAGAATCACCCAACATGATCTTCGATCACGTTGGGTGATTCTGTGCTCCACAACCTCCCTGGGCAATCTGTGCCAGTGTCTCACCACCCTCACTGTCACAAATTCCTCCCTCATCTCCAGCCTCAATTTGCCCTCCTCAAGCTTCAATTCCTGTACAAATCAGCACTCAGAATAACTGGGGGAATGAACAGAAGTCAACAACTGTTGCCAATAAGGTATAGAAGATATCTAATAACAGGTTTTTAGCCTTAATAAGGGTAAACAACAGCTGAACTGCTCCTGAATCTGTAACAGAGCCCAAGAAACATAGGGAAAAAATCAGACCTTGAGAAGAAAGTAAATGTTGGATTCATTGCAGTCTGCTGCTTACCCTCTGCATTCCAAATCTAAGTCATCAAGTGCCACAACTCTCTCCCAGCATCTTTGTGGTTTCATGCAGGATGTTGTTTTCACTCCCACAGCACTCAACTGCCCTTGGATCTCTCTAGAAAATAGAAATTAGATTGAAGATCTCAGGGTGCTGGTGCACGACAGGATGCCAGGAGCCAGCAATGTGCTCTTGTGGCCAAGAAGGTAGTCTGGGGTGGAATAGAAGAGGAGTGATTAACAGGTCCAGAGAGGTTCTCCTACCCCTTTACTCTACCTTGCTGAGGCCACATTTGGAATATTGCATCCAGTTCTGGGCCACTCAGCTCAAGAAGGAGCTCAGGGAACTGCTGAAGAGGTCCCAGCCCAGAGCCCAAAGCTGCTGCAGGCAGTGAGCAGCTCCTGTGAGGCCAGGCTGAGGGAGCTGAGGCTGCTTGGAGCAGTGGAGCCTGAGGCTGCCCTCAGTGCTGTCATCAAGATCATAGAATCACAGAACCATAGAATCACAGAATCAAGCAGGTTGGAAGAGAGTTCCAAGCTCAGCCAGCCCAACCTAGCACCCAGCCCCAGCCAACCAACCAGATCAGCCCCAGCCCCAGCCAGGCTTTGCTTCAACACCTCCAGGGATGGGCACTCCACCACCTCCCTGGGCAGATGTGCAGGGCTGCAGCCAGGCTCTGCTCAGGGATGGCCAAGGGCAGCACAAGGGGCACTGGGGGCAAGCTGGAGCAGAGAAGGTGCCAGGGAACAGGAGGGAAAACTTTTTCCCATTGAGGGTGCTGGAGCCTGGAGCAGGCTGCCCAGAGAGGCTGTGGAGTCTCCTGCTCTGGAGACTTCCAAACCCTCCTGGATGTGTTCCTGTGTGCCCTGCCCTGGGTGATGCTGCTCTGGCAGGGGGTTGGGCTCAGATGATCTCTGGAGGTCCCTTCCACCCTCTGAGGTTCTGTGTTTCTGTACATGTGCATTGGTCAGAGAGCCTCTCCAGGTGAAAGAGGAGGATGAGAAACCCTTTTTGGTGGCTGTAAGCAGCCATTAGGGCAGCAGCTGCAGGCTGCCCAGAGAGGCTGTGGAGTCTCCTGCTCTGGAGATGCTCAAGTCCCCCTGGATGTGTTCCTGTGTTGCCACCCCTGGGTGCTCCTGCTCTGGCAGGGGGCCTGGACTGGATGAGCTCTGGAGGTCTCTTCCAACCCCTGACCTTCTGTGATCCTGTGAAATGCCACAAAGAAGCAAATTCTCTCCCATACTAATTAAATCCTGACTACGTGGGGAACTGTCAGCATTTTCCCGTGGAACTCTTGGCTTATCAGGAATATTTTAATTGCTCCTTTCAGAGCATGAGGCCATTTGCATACCTGTCAGCTGAAGCCACATCAGGTCGAGCTCTGTGCCTCACACTGTGTCAGACTGCACAGCACAAAAGCAACCTTCAGTGACTGCTGTGAGCTGACATTCCATGGCAGAATCAGATACACCATGGCCAAGCTAATCCAATCTATGACAACTTCATTAGCTCAACCTTCTCAATGCAGGAAAAAACCCCAACACATTAGCTATGGGCTGCAAAGGTCTTGCCTAGTCTTGAAGCCTCTGTGTCTTTGGTGCAGTGTTCTAAGTGATTTAGATGTCATGCTTGGATTTCTTCCTCTGCATGAATAATCCACTGGCTGCAACCAGTGAGTGGGATAGAATGGGGAGATTAAAGAACATCTGCCACAAGTGGAAAAGCCTTGGGATAGGCAATGCCACACAGGCAGACACTGAAAGGAAGCAAAACATTAACTGGGCATAGCCAGGTGCAGAGTTGCCTTCATAGTACACAAAGATAATCAGAGGGATGGAGGCTGAAGGCTGCAGGGAGAGCTCAGAGCTGCAGTTCAGTATCTGCAGGGGAGCTGCAGGCAGGCTGGGGAGGGACTGTTTAGAAGGGCTTGGAGGGATAGGCTGAGGGCAGTGGCTTGGAACTGGAGCAGGGAGTTTGGTTGGGCATCAGGAGGAAGCTCTGCACAGGCAGGGTGGTGGAACAGGCTGCCCAGGGATGCGTTTGGTGCCTTGTCCCTGGAGACATTCAAGATCAGACTGGATATGGCCCAAGGAGCCTGCTCTAGTTGGAGGTGTCCCTGCTGCCTGCAAGGTGATCTTTGAGGGTCCCTTCCAATCCAACAGAAAATGTTCACATGTGTGGGGCATTTCAGTTTGGCTGCTCTTTTGGGTACCCACAAGCTGTTTGTGGAGCCCCTGAGGCACCCGAAATCCCTTTCAGCATCTACCATCCTAATAGCTCGTTGCTTAAACTCCATTTTCAGCTCTACAATCATAAATGATTGCCCACAATCCATTTACAGGTCTACAATCCTAACATCTGAATGCTTAAAATCCAATCACAGGTCTACAATCACAATATCTGAATGCTTAAAATCCATTTTCAGATCTACAATCCTAACATCTGATTGCCTAAAATCCAATTTCAGGTCTACAATCTAATATCTGATTGCCTACCATCCATTTGCAGGTCTACAATCCTAATATCTGATTCTTAAAATCCAATGTCAGGTCTAACTTGAGAGGAGGGAGTGCTGAGTCCATGGCTGAGAGCCATTTCACTTCTCACTTCTCCAGTTAGACAATCAAGGTAAAAAAAAAAAAACATCCCCATGACTTCTGCCCAGACCTCTGGCATGGTGACCACATCTGACCCTGGGGTTTTCAACTGCTTGCTTGGAGCAATTTTTCCAGCTCCAACAATTTCACAGAGAGAGCTCCTGGGAAAAGTTCCCAAAGGCTCTTTGGTGAAGTGAAATTGGAAGACAAATGTCCTGATGGAGTAACCTTGAGAAAGAAAGTGAGACCAAACTCTTCCCACACTTTCCTTTTGTCACACAATCACAGAGAGGGAGGGCTTGGAAGGGACCTCTGGACATCTGCTAGACCAAGCCATCTGCTAGAGCAGGGCCACCAAGATCAGGCTGCAGAGGGACATCTCCAGGCAGGTTTGGAAGGACTCCAGAGAAGGAGACTCCAAAACCCCTCTGGGCAGCCTGCTCCAGGGCTCCAGCACCCTCACACCACAGCCTCTCCTTGTTCTGTGCCTCTCCCTCTGTTCCATACCTGTTGCATCATGTTCCATCAATGGGCACCACTGCTGGTGAGGGGTCTGCAGAACAGGCAGGGGGCTGGGATTGTTTAGCTTGAAGAAGAGGAGGCTGAGAGGAGGCCTTAGTGCTCTCTACAGCTACCTGAAAGGAGGTTGGAGTGAGGTTGGTGCTGGCCTCTTCTCCCAAGTGACTAATGACAAGACAAGAGGAAATGGTCTCAAACTGTGCCAGAAGAGGCTGAGTTGAATATTAAGGAAGAATTTCTTTGCTGCAAGAGTGGTCAGGGACTGGCAGAGGCTGCCCAGAGAGATGGTGGAGTCCTCATGCCTGGAGGTGTCCAAGAAACGTGTGGCCATGGTGGGGTTGGGTTGATGGCTGGGCTGGCTGACCTTAGGGGGCTTTTCCCCACCTTTATGACTCTACTATCCCCCAGGGCTGGTTTTCAGTAGAAGTGGCACCTTGGGACATGCTCTATGGTCACAGAGGTGTTGTGCAGAAGGTTGAAACTGATGACCACAGAGCTCTATTCCAGCCTTAATGCTTCTCTGATTCTACAATCCCCTGGTTCTGTACCAGCCCCACTGGCAAGCCATGGCCCTCAGCAAGCCTCCAATCCCACCACCAGCTGCACTGTTGCATTCATCTGCCTTTATCTTTATTTCCCCACCCTTTTAAGTGTTGCCTAGGCACATTGGGTGCCTCTGTCTGCTGCACAAAGCAGTTGTCCTGTTGAGTGATGCTTCCTCCCCCTGACGTCTGCTCTGATGAGCTGGAATGAGTCACACGAGGTGTTTGGAAAGGTTAACCAGGTAATCCATGCAGAGCTGCAGATAAATCAGGCTGCCCTTCCAACGTGCCAGATGCTGCAGAGCAAATTGCTAAAGAAACCTCTCAAAGTAGGTAAATAAACAGGCAAAATCAGCAGCTCTAAAATAACTCTGGAGCTGCACTCCCAGGCAGCTGAGCATGAGCTCTGTGCAGCAACAGGGATGCTCTGAATGGCCACTGGAAGTTACTTTCCTTGCTAAGCCTCCTGGCATGCTGTAAAAAAGCACTTTTTAGTGTCCTTGCTGAGTGCTGCCAGGATTAAACACTCTCCACACCCTGATTGTGCAGCTTTTACAACCACAGAACTGNGCTCCAGCACCCTCACACCACAGCCTCTCCTTGTTCTGTGCCTCTCCCTCTGTTCCATACCTGTTGCATCATGTTCCATCAATGGGCACCACTGCTGGTGAGGGGTCTGCAGAACAGGCAGGGGGCTGGGATTGTTTAGCTTGAAGAAGAGGAGGCTGAGAGGAGGCCTTAGTGCTCTCTACAGCTACCTGAAAGGAGGTTGGAGTGAGGTTGGTGCTGGCCTCTTCTCCCAAGTGACTAATGACAAGACAAGAGGAAATGGTCTCAAACTGTGCCAGAAGAGGCTGAGTTGAATATTAAGGAAGAATTTCTTTGCTGCAAGAGTGGTCAGGGACTGGCAGAGGCTGCCCAGAGAGATGGTGGAGTCCTCATGCCTGGAGGTGTCCAAGAAACGTGTGGCCATGGTGGGGTTGGGTTGATGGCTGGGCTGGCTGACCTTAGGGGGCTTTTCCCCACCTTTATGACTCTACTATCCCCCAGGGCTGGTTTTCAGTAGAAGTGGCACCTTGGGACATGCTCTATGGTCACAGAGGTGTTGTGCAGAAGGTTGAAACTGATGACCACAGAGCTCTATTCCAGCCTTAATGCTTCTCTGATTCTACAATCCCCTGGTTCTGTACCAGCCCCACTGGCAAGCCATGGCCCTCAGCAAGCCTCCAATCCCACCACCAGCTGCACTGTTGCATTCATCTGCCTTTATCTTTATTTCCCCACCCTTTTAAGTGTTGCCTAGGCACATTGGGTGCCTCTGTCTGCTGCACAAAGCAGTTGTCCTGTTGAGTGATGCTTCCTCCCCCTGACGTCTGCTCTGATGAGCTGGAATGAGTCACACGAGGTGTTTGGAAAGGTTAACCAGGTAATCCATGCAGAGCTGCAGATAAATCAGGCTGCCCTTCCAACGTGCCAGATGCTGCAGAGCAAATTGCTAAAGAAACCTCTCAAAGTAGGTAAATAAACAGGCAAAATCAGCAGCTCTAAAATAACTCTGGAGCTGCACTCCCAGGCAGCTGAGCATGAGCTCTGTGCAGCAACAGGGATGCTCTGAATGGCCACTGGAAGTTACTTTCCTTGCTAAGCCTCCTGGCATGCTGTAAAAAAGCACTTTTTAGTGTCCTTGCTGAGTGCTGCCAGGATTAAACACTCTCCACACCCTGATTGTGCAGCTTTTACAACCACAGAACTGTTTCAGCTGGCAAAGCCCTCTAAGATCATCCAGGCCAACCACCAACCCAGCCCCACCATGGGCACTCAGCCCTGGCCAGGTGGAGGAGGGTTAGAGCTGGGACTTCCTTAGTGAGAGATGCCAACTCAGGGACAGAACCTAACCACTTGTGAGTGTTACCCTGGGCACTCACAGTGCTGTTTGTTGCAATCAGGGAACCAGAGAAGCCTTTCACTTCCCTCTAGGATTAAGTCCAACCATCAAACCAACCCCACCATGGCCACTAAATCCTGGCATCGAGTGCCATGGGCACACCTTTCTGGAACACCTCCAGGCATGGGCACTCCACTACCTCCCTGGGCAACCTCCTCCAATCCCTGACCACTCTTGCAGCAACCAAATTTTTCCTCTCCAACCTAACCCTCCCTTGGCACAGTTTCAGGCATCTCTTGGCATCTGTTCTGCCAAGCAAGGTCAGCACTGGGTTCTGAGTGCAAGGAGGAGCATTTACCCCACGTGCCCAGATGCTAACTCCAATAGCCTCAGCCCCCTGTTTCCTATTGACTGCCTCTGTGCAGGTCCCTGTGCAGCCCAGAGAACTGCTAAATCACTCTATGGATGTTTCTGTCATTAAAGCTGCCTAAAGTTGCTCCTCAGAGGCACTCACTCTCTCTGCTGATTGGGCAGGGTCTGTCCCTTCAGAGAGGCTGCTATGAATCAAGCTGCCAAGCCAGCAGACTGTTGATCAGATGTTGTAGGACTGACTTCTGGGGACAATTTTGCATTTCAAAAGGCTGAATGCTTGTGCTGGATGGAAAAGTGTTACCTTGGGCACTCACAGTGCTGTTTGTTGCAATCAGGGAACCAGAGAAGCCTTTCACTTCCCTCTAAGATTAAGTCCAACCATCAAACCAACCCCACCATGGCCACTAAATCCTGGCATCGAGTGCCATGGGCACACCTGGCTGGAACACCTCCAGACATGGGCACTCCACCACCTCCCTGGGCAGACTCTGCTAGTCCCTGACCACTCTGGCAGCAAGAAATTGTTCCTCATCTCCAGCATATCCCTCCCCTAGCACAGTATCAGGCCATTTCCTCTCCTTCTATCACCTGATACTAGAGATGAGATCCCAATCCCCACCTCTCTCCAACCTCCTTTTAGGGAGCTGTGGAGAGCACTGAGGTCTCTCCTCAGGCTCCTCCAGAATAAACACCCCCGGGTCCCTCAGCTGCTCCTCACCAGCCCTGGAGCAGGTTGCCCAGAGAGGTTGTGGAGTCTCCTTCTCTGAAGCCTTTCAGAACCCACCTGAGTGTGCTGCTGTGTGCCCTGCCATGGGTGATGCTGCTCTGGCAGAGGAGATTGAACTGGATGATCTCTGGAGGTCCCTTCCAACCCCTACCACTTTGTGATTCTCCTTAAGCTCCACCTCTGAGAAGGAAGAATTGTTCTGCTGAACTAGGAGCAGCCAAAACATGCAACTTTACTCCAGTGCAGACAAAAATGTGATCCTTTGGTTTGTTGCTGCCTGAGACACTGATTGCTGGAACCATGCAGATTCTACACCAGAAAAGCATCTCCAGAGCCCTCTTCCAGTCATATTCTTCCTCAGCCATCATAGGCAGTAGCCTTGGCTGGGTGGATCTTGTCTCCTTTTTTCCAATTAGACCTTTAAAACCTTTGGTCTTGTGCAGTTGTTTGACATTTTCAGAAGCACCAAAGCCCTGCTTGCCAAAGTGACTCAGACAAACACTTCAGATCCAGCACAGGCAAGAAGGGAAGATAAAAGCCTTGGCAGTGCTCTCCGTGGGCAGGGATGCACCAAGTGGGAAGAAATGGGCAAAGGGGAGAAAATCTTCTACAGATGTCTGACCTGCTGCCTTGCTAGCAAAGCAACAGAGGGTAGAGGAGGTTCCTCTTCCTGCTTTTCATATGTGTGTGGGGAAAAAGCAGACTCAGAAAGCTGTGTCCTGTGCTGCGTCTCCCACACTGGGTCAGTGCGTGCCAGAAGCAGCTCTGCCTTGGCTCCTCTCATGCCCTGTGTGAGGTGTTGATGCTCAGCTGACATTTCTGCTTCAGCAAGTGTTGGCACCAGAGGGACATGGTGTCTGCTAGGGGTGAGCCCCTGAGAGACACAGCCACCTCAGCCAGGAAGAGCCTAAGTCCTGCTTACAGTAGGAGAGTCACTTCTTAAGGCAGCTTCTCCCATCTCAAGAGTGCCCATGGCAGGGGGTTGGAACTAGATGACCTTTGAGGTCCCTTCCAACCCTACCATTCTGTGATTCTATGATCTCTATAGAGAATAACTCACCCCAGCTAAGATCATCAGTGACATGGCCCTTGCAGTAGCCTAACTTTTGGGATGACCTGATGGTTGCTTAATTTAATTGTTGCTGGACATAAATCTATCTGAAAGGGTTGACAGTTGAATAAATCAATCAATAATATCATGGAGACCTCCTCTGAGAAGAGGGCAGACCTCATGGCTCTCTACAGCTCTCTAAAAGGAGGTTGCAGTGAGGTTGGAATCAGTCTCCCCTCTCTAGTAACTTGTAACAGGATGAGAAGAAATGGCCTCAGGTTGTGCCAGGGGAAGCTTAGGTTGGAGATTAGGAAACATTTCTGCAAGAGTGGTCAAGGACTGGCACAGGCTGCCCAGGGGTGTGGTGGAGTCCCCATCCCTGGAGGTGCTCAAGGAACCTGTGGCCATGGCACTTCAGGGCATTGTTTCATGGCCCTGGTGGTGTTGGGCTGAAAGTTGGACTCAGTGACCTGGGAGGTCTCTTTCTGAAACAAACTCATGGTTTTATGATTCTGTGAACTGCTTACTTCCAAATCTCCAGTTGTTGTGGCTGCTGCTTCAGTCCTGGATGCTGCTGCTTCAGTCCTGGATGCCATGAGCTCAGTCCCAGCACTGGATTCAAGGATGCATTTCCTCAATGAACTTTAGTAGCCAGCAGAGTGAGATGGGGACCAGGTGTCATCTTCCCAGTGTTCCAAGGAGGTCTCTGCCCATTTCAGGAGCTAAACAGCAGGAAAAAGAACCCCACAGAGTGTGATAGAATTCATCAGCTGAAGCAACAATTCCCTGCTGAGTTTCAGGTGGCTTTACGTAGCTACTTAGAAGATTGAATCATATATTTTGCAGAAAGAATGTGAGTTTCTCTGTTGTCACTCATGAATTACATAATAATTTAGTTGCTGGCAGAAAAGAAAAGGTGTTTGGGGAGTAATATCTGAATGGTAAAAGGATTTGCAGATATTAGCCACATGAATCTTACGTCTCCTGTTGGCATCACAAATGTCAGCAGAGGAAGACGTCAGTAAAGAGGGTGAGGGCACAGGGGAAGGACACAGGGGTGAGGGGAGCAGGGGTGAGGGCAGCAAGGGTTCTGCCAGGTGAAAAGGAGGAGCAGAGGAGACCTCCTTGCTCTGCAGACCTCTCTAGTTTAATGCCAGGTGGGTGTTGGTCTCTTCTCCATGTAGCAAGTGGCAGGATGAGAGGAAATGGACTCAAGATCAACCAGAAAAGGTTTAGAGTGGATGATAAAGGAAAATTCTTGGCTGAAAGGGTTCTCCAAGCCTGGCACAGGCTGCCCAGGGAGGTGGCTGTGTCCCCATCCCTGGAGGGGTTTGAATGGTGCAGAGCTGTGGTGCTGAGGGCCATGGCTTAGCCCCAGCCTTGCTAGAGGGAGAGAATGTTCTGAACTCAGTGATCTTAGAGGTCTTTCCCAAGGGAAACTCTTCTGTTGANCCAGGGAGGTGGCTGTGTCCCCATCCCTGGAGGGGTTTGAATGGTGCAGAGCTGTGGTGCTGAGGGCCATGGCTTAGCCCCAGCCTTGCTAGAGGGAGAGAATGTTCTGAACTCAGTGATCTTAGAGGTCTTTCCCGAGGGAAACTCTTCTGTTGAGGCTGTGGGCACAATGCAAAGATTAGATTTAAAAGAAGACATTCAAGAGTCAGTCAATAAAAGCAAAGGAATTTTGTTGCCCCCAGATGAAATATTTGCTATATTTGTAAAGCTGTGCCAGTGAAGCATCCAACAACCTTTCATCTGCAGCCACAGAGGCTGCAAAGGCAGTGCCATGACTGCTCCTGAGCCCTGCAATCCCTCCAGAGCAGGCTCCACATTCCACACTTGCATTGCTCCTGAGAGGAGCCTGCAGGGAGCTGGGGCTGGGCTTTGTTCTCTAGTAACAAGGTGAGAGGAGATGGCCTCAAGTTGTGCCTCAAGTTGGGTTCAGCTTGGGGCCTCCCCCTACAAGAAGGATGTTGAGTAGCTGGAGCATGTCCAGGGAAGAGCAGCTCAGCTGGTGAGAGGACTTCCACACAAGCATCGTGAGGGGCAGCCAAGGGAGCTGAGGCTGCTTAGCCTTCAGAGGAGGAGGCTGAGGGGAGACCTCATTGCCTACTCCTAAACCGTGCAAACCCTCCACAACAGGCTCAAAACCACCTCAAAGGAGATAGCAGCCAAGCAGGGGTTGGGCTCTTCTCAGATGCAACCAGTGACAGGACAAGACTGAAATGGCCTCAGGCTGCACCCAGGGAGGTTCAGGTTGGATGTTAGCAAGAATTTCTTCCCAGCAAGAGTTCTCAGGCACTGGCACAGGCTGCCCAGGTTGGTGCTGGAATCCCTGGAGAGGTTTAAAAGCCACCTGGACATGGTGCTGAGGGCTGTGGTTTAGTGCTGCTGGCTCAAGAGCAGCCATGGGATGGTGAGCTCTGGGTGAGAGGTTTAGTGTTGGTGGCTCAAGAGCAGCCATGGGATGGTGAGCTCTGGGTGAGAGGTTGGACTTGGTGATCTCAAAGGTCTCTTCCAACCTCAACAGTGCTGTGATGCTATGGAATAAAGAGATGCAACTCGGACACAGGAAATGCATCCCTGCTGTTATTTCCAGCACACCCACACCTGCTGCTGAAACCCCACTCACTGATGACCTCCTTTACTTCTCTTTAAGTGTTTTCAACCCTTTGTTTGCTGCTAGAATTCCTCAGGTATGCTTTATGCAAAGCATTCTGAGTGGAACATCTGGCTCTGAGGTAACTACTGTTTGAAAACGACACTTAAGATATGTTGACAGGGAGTGGTAAAAACAATAAATCCACTACAGAGCAATATGTACCTGCCATCTTGTGCACCATAAATCTTCTCTGTGTGATTTAGCTGGGGAAAAAGAAAGAAAAAAAAAAAAAAGGCAAAAAAAAAAAACCAACCCACCCAACTTGTAAGAATGTAAGCAATGAAAATTGAAAAGCATCATTAGGTAGAAATTTGCAGTTGGGTAAATAACTCAGTAGGAGATCATCTTTAGTGATAATGCCAGAAAGTGAATATGAAGCATCAAAATGTTGACTGGAGCAATTAGATCTTAAAATCCATTTGGGTTTATTATCAGCACTTAGCTAGCAGCCTCTCAAGGAGTTCTCCTGCTCGTGCTGATGTAAAAAGCAGTCTGCTGTAGCCATGGTTATGCAAACTGTAAGCACAAGCAAAGCAGAACAAGAGGAGCAAATGGGGCAGGGGAGGTGGGGAGAAGCCTGTGGCACCCTCAGGTCGTGGGGCACAGAGAACAGGTGGTGCCTACACTGGCAGCCACCACAACACCCAGCCCATGGGTCAGCCTCAGAACCCACACAGGGTTAGAAACCACAGGAGCACAGGATCTTACAGGGTGGGTCCAGAGATCATCCAGTCCAACCTTCCTGCCAAGCAGGGGCACCCAGGGCAGGGCACACAGGAATGCACCCAGAAGGGCTTGGAAGGCTCCAGAGAAGGAGACTCCACAGCCTCTCTGGGCTGCCTGCCCTAGGGCTCCAGCACCCTCACAGTACAGAAGTGTCTCCTCACATTGAGGGGGAACCTCCTGTGCTCCAGTTTGTACCCATTGCCCCTTGTCCCATCCCAGGACAGCACTGAGATGAGCCAGAAGGACATCTCCTGTCCCACACAGTGCCCTTCAGTGACTTGTTGCAGAGGGTGTTGGTCCCCATGCAGTTTATTCAGACACCACAGTCATGGTGACTAAATAAACCCTGAGGTGCATTCAGAAGAGTGCAGCCAGCAAGGTGAGAGGTGTTCTCCTCCCTCTCTGCTCTGCTCTGCACACCTAGAATACTGCAGCCAGTCTTGGCCTCCCCAGTTCAAGAAGAACAAGGAGCTACTGCAGAGAGTCCAGTGGAGAGCCACTAAGATATTGAGGGGACTGAAAGAGCTCCTGTCTGAGGAAAGGCAGAGAGAGCTGAGGCTGCTCAGCCTGGAGAAGAGGAGGCTGAGGGGGGAATCTCAGGAGTGCTGATCCATACCTAAAGGGTCAGTGTCATAGAATCACAGAATGGTAAAGTTGGAAGGGACCTCAAAGATCATCCAGTTCCAACCCCCTGCCATAGGGGGTGTCAGGAGGATGGAGCCAGACTCTCCTCAGTGGTAGCCAGGGACAGGACAAGGAACAACAGAGGAGAACTGGAACACAGGAGGTTCCACATATACACAAGGAGAAACTTCTTGGAGGGTGGCAGAGCCCTGGAGCAGGCTGCCCAGAGAGCCTGTGGAGTCTCTTTCTCTGGAGGCTTTCCAGCTCCACCTGGCTGTGTTCCTGGCTGATTCACTCTGGGTAATCCTGCTCTAGCTGGGGGATTGGACTGGATGCTCTCCAGAGGTCCCTTCCAACCCCTCCCACTCTGTGATTCTGTAACTGAATCCCAATTGTTACTACAGGTGCATAGCCCCTCAGCTGGGAATCACTCACTCACTTCCTACGCTGCAACAGCAGCATGGCAGGCACCAGGCTTCTGAGGATGAACAAATGAAACCTTTCTTCATCAATANTGTTGAAGCCAAGCCTGGCTGGGGCACTTAGTGCCATGGTCTGGTTGCTTGGCTGGGGCTGGGTGCTAGGTTGGGCTGGGTGAGCTTGGGGCTCTCTCCCAGCCTGCCTGATTCTATGAAAACAGATGCATGGATGCTACCTTGCTGTAGAGGTATATGGATGTCTGGGTGACCCATGGATATATAGATATTGTTGGGCACAATTCAAAGCACACTTGCACCCCTCCCCACCCCCCTTTGGCACCTCGTGTGCTGCCACAGACGACTCTTGCGAGGAAAATCCTGGTGAATCCATGTCCTACAACTAATTGAGGCAATCAAGGTACTCAGCGTGGCAAAATTGTGTCTATTGCTTTCAGAAATGATCTTCTGATTTCATTAGCTGCTAGCATTAGTCCTCCTCTCTGACTTTAACTGGAGGAGAAGCTCTCCACCTTGCATGCAAATGCTCAATCTGTCTGTTTAATCGTTCCCTCGCAGTGTTTTGCATGCTGCCATATGTTCCTGCGACTAAACAATCTGCAGTTGCTCTTCAGCTGGCTTTTATTTCCCACATCTCTGGGATGAAAGGCTCCTCTAGCAGCAGTGCAGATCCCCTCCACCCCCTGTACCCTGCCCTTGCCTCTCAGCTCTCCAGCCCACCGCCCATTTTGCCGCTCCCTGGAAGGGAACGCAGACGGCTGCGTCACTCCTCCTCCTGATGCTGCTGATCACTGCCACCCCAGCACACTCCTTTGCTCACAAGAGAACCTGCAGGGATGCATCTGAGTCTCTGCTACCTATTCCAAAGCCAAACAGCTTTAGTTCTTAATCAGTTCCTCCTGATGTAAACATATTTACTGTAGCTCAAGGAGGGCAATTGAGACTTGCAGTGCTCCTTTTTGTCCTCAGCAAATCTAACCCCACTTAGATCTTTTTGCCTTTCAATTGTTTTATTGTTAAATGAATCCCTGTTTTACAATGTGTGGAACATTACAGGCTTGGGGAAGAGTGGCTGAAGAGTTGCTCAGCAGAGGAGGACCTGGGGATGTTGATTTGGCACCAGCTGTGCTCAGGTGGCCAAAGAGGCCAAGGACATGAAGGATCAAAAATAATGTGGCCAGCAGGTTTAGGGATGTGCCTGTCCCCCTGCACTACACACTGGAGAGGCCACATCTGGAATGCTGCATCCACTTTTGGGCTTCTCACTACAGCAAGGACATCAAGATGCTGGATCACAGCCAGAGAAGAGGAACTGAGCTGGTGAAGGGTCTTGAACACGAGTCTTGTGCTGAACAGCCCAAGGGCCTGGGGTTGCTCAGTCTTAAGAAGATGAGGCTGAGTGGAGACCTCATTGCCCTCTACAGCCCCCTCAAAGGGGGTTGGAGCCAGGGTGGAGTTAGGCTCAATTAACAGGACAAGAGGAAATGGCCTCAAGCTGTGCCCATGAAGGTTCAGGTTGGGCATTAGGAAAAGTTTCTTCCCAGCAAAGGTTCTCAGGTGCTGGCACAGGCTGCCCAGGGAGGTGCTGGAGTCACCCTCCCTGGAGGTGTTTACAAGATGCATGGATGTGGTGCTGAGGGATGTGGTTTAGTGGCAGTGGCTGAGAAGTAGTAGTGGGGTTGTGAGCTTTAGGCACTGTGTGATGACAGATCATTAATTATGGTAGTAATTACCATTACTGCTGCTGGTGGGTTCAGCCTTGGCCATCAGCAGGTAGATTTTGAAGCCAACTGGTACTGACTCCATGGGACAGGGAGGAGGCTTTTAGCACCTTCTCACACTGCCTGCTACCAAGCCCTCGCCATGCACAGCTCTGATCACTTCCCAGAAGGATGAGGTCACTCCAGTCTCAGCCAGTGACAACCAAGTGCAACAGGGTTTGCATCACTCCCAAAGAACAGAACCCAACCCACCAACCAGAACTCCATGCAACAACTCAGAGGGCAGAGGTTTCCTTCGTGCTATGCTTGAAATGAGAATTAATTGAGCTAAACTTGCCACTGCTGTCTTACTGCTGCCAAAGGCAGCATTGCTGATGGGAGGAATCCACAGGTTATGGTTGCTTTCCCCTAGCTCAGACTTGAGTCAGGAAGGAAATCAACCTGGCCATCAGAATTAGTGAGAGGAGGGGTGGAAGGAGGTGTGCAAAGAACCAGCCAGCCTCACACCACTCCACTTTGCATACTGGGAGCAAAATTAACTGTACCTCAGCCAGGTTTTGGGCTCTGGCCCAGGTAAGGCAGCAAGGGGAAGCAGCTGTCACAGCAGCTGATGGAGAGCCACACCTCTTAGAAGGAAAAATGCCCTTAGTGATGAGGATTGTTGAAAAGATTCCTTACAACTCCCCCAAAACTGGGCCCTTGATGGTCTATAGCTTGCTGCAGATAAAGCACTGAATTGCCCAGCCTGGAAAAGACCTCTGAGACCACCGAGTCCAGCCAGGAACCTAACTCTGCCAAGCCCCTGCCTAAGTGATCCCCCTGAGTGCTACATCCACACAACTCTGAAACACCTCCAGGCATGGGGACTCCACCACCCCCCTGGGCAGCCTGTGCCAACGTCTGACCACCCTTTCAGTACAGAAATTCTCCTTAATGTCCAACCTAACCCTCCCCTGGTGCAGCCTGAGCCCATTGCCTCTCACCCTATCATTTGTTACTTGGTTGAACAGACCAAGCCCAACCTCTCTACAGCCTTCCCTGAGGTAGCTCTAGAGATTGAGAAGGTCTCCCCTCAGCCTCCTCTTCCCCAGGCTAAACACCCCCAGCTCCCTCAGCTGCTCCTCCCCAGCCCTGCTCTCCAGACCCTTCCACAGCTTTCTTGTCCTTCTCTGGACCTCCTTCAGCCTCTCAATGTCCATTTTTAAGTAAGATGCCCCAAACTGAACCCAGGATTCAAGAAGTGGCCTCACCAGTGCTGAGTGCAGGTAGAGAGGTCCCTCCTGCCCCTCCTCCAGCCCCTCAGTGTCCTTCTGGCAGTGAGGAGCCAAAAGTGAAGGCAGGACTCAAGGCACAGCTTGACGAGAGCCGAGTGGGGGAGGACAATCACTTACCTGGTCCTGCTGCTCACACATTGCTGAGCCAGGCCACGATGCTCTTGGTCTTCTTGGCCACCTGGGCACACCTTGCCTCAGCTTCAGCCTGCTATCAACCAACACTCCCAGCTCTTCCTTTGCTGGGAAGCTTCCCAGAGACTCCTCCCCAAGCCAGGTNATTTTTCATTAAAATATTCCAATTAACCTCAAACCAGCACACGCAGCCTGTGCAGACCTCTTGGCAGCACCTTCCTACCCCCCAGCAGCTCAGCACCCCCACCCAGAAGGGTGTTCCCTGCAGGCCTGCTGAGAGTGCCTTTGGTCCCCTCAGGCAGATCCCTGACAAAGCCTTTCAGGAGAAGTGAGCACTGAGCCCCGGGGAGCTCCACTGCTCATGGCCAACAGGGTTTAACCCCATTCCCTACCCCTCGTGGGGCTTGGGCATCCAGCCTAGGAAAGTGTCCACCCAGCCAGGGCATGGGCAGCCTGGAAGGGAGGTTTGTGTGCCCTGAAAGCACACAGCTGCCTGCTGCCCAAGGGGAGTTTGCTCACCACCTTTTCTTTTATGATGGGAGCCAAAATCACATTGCACTGCCACTTCCTGAGGCTCATTCCTGAGCTGCTGCTTTCCCAAAGTCAGCATTGATTCTTTCTTCATTTATTTTCTTCTTTCTTGTTGGTCTTTAGCTCTTTAAAGAAACTGCTTTGGCTTTCCTTGCCCTCTGAAATCAGCTCCTGGTCTGCAGAAGCAGTCCAAGGATGGTTTCTGAAGTGCATCCTTAGTCCCTGTGTCAGGCTTAACAGCTTCACTTAGTGTTTTGATTCACTTCTGTGCTCAGCTGCTTTGCTCTTTATAGTTCCAGCTGCCTCCAGCAGCTCGGGATAAGGTTGCAGTGAATCTGGGCCCTGACCTTTCCTCTGGGGTCTCAGGTAGAGAGTCCAGAGGGCAGCAGCCCCTGGGGAAATTCAGACCCTGTTTGTACTGAATAAAACTAAACTAAGCCACTCAGGATCTTTAAGCTTTTTGCTATCTGGTGAGGAGCTGGGGGAGGGAGGGGCAAGATTTGTCAAAGAAATGCTACGAGAAGAGGAAATTATCTTCTCTATAGGATTACAAAGGGACTGATTGGTTTTAGGTACCTCAACCTTCCTCATCTGCTGATCACCTACAGTCTCAGCTGATGCTCTCCTGGATGCAGCACTTACTACAAGTTTTAGAATCCTGGAACTGGCTGAAAAAGGACTCTGCAGATAACCAAGCTCAGCAGCACACCCACACGTCCCAGGCAGCAGGGACACCTCCAGCCAGAGCAGTTTGCTCAGGGCACATCAAATACAACCTCGAATGTCTCCAGGGATGGGGACTCAGCCACATTCCCTGGGCAGCCTGTGCCAGTGCTTCACCACTCTCACTGTGCAGAGCTTCCTCCTGCTGCCCACCTCTGCCCTGCTCCACTTCCAAACCTCAGCCTGTCCCCACAGCCCCTTCTGAGCAGTCCCTCCCCAGCCTGCCTGCAGCTGCCCTGCAGATACTGAACTGCAGCTCTGAGCTCTCCCTGCAGCCTTCTCTCCAGGCTGAGCAGCCCCAGCTCTGCAGCCTGCCCCTGCAGGGGAGGTTCTGCAGCCCTCTGAGCATCTCTGTGGCCTCCTCTGGACCCTCCCCAGAAGGTCTTTGTCCTTCTTGTGCTTCAGAACTGAAGCCTGTGGTGCTCTGCACACCTCAGCTGTGTGAGGTTTGAACAGATCTTTCCTCCCTGCAAAACAAAACATCTGGGTAAATCTTGGAGTGGATTATTTTTGATGATGATGATTTTCTTCTGAAACCTGTAATTCAGCTGGGTTGGGTTTTTTGTTTTCCTTGCTCACAGATTGCAAAAGATAAGTAGGAGAAATCAGCTAGATGTTTATTCATGGAACTCGGGTGGGATTATTTTTATCTCAGCAGGCACATTACACNGGAGCTGGGGGAGGGAGGGGCAAGATTTGTCAAAGAAATGCTACGAGAAGAGGAAATTATCTTCTCTATAGGATTACAAAGGGACTGATTGGTTTTAGGTACCTCAACCTTCCTCATCTGCTGATCACCTACAGTCTCAGCTGATGCTCTCCTGGATGCAGCACTTACTACAAGTTTTAGAATCCTGGAACTGGCTGAAAAAGGACTCTGCAGATAACCAAGCTCAGCAGCACACCCACACGTCCCAGGCAGCAGGGACACCTCCAGCCAGAGCAGTTTGCTCAGGGCACATCAAATACAACCTCGAATGTCTCCAGGGATGGGGACTCAGCCACATTCCCTGGGCAGCCTGTGCCAGTGCTTCACCACTCTCACTGTGCAGAGCTTCCTCCTGCTGCCCACCTCTGCCCTGCTCCACTTCCAAACCTCAGCCTGTCCCCACAGCCCCTTCTGAGCAGTCCCTCCCCAGCCTGCCTGCAGCTGCCCTGCAGATACTGAACTGCAGCTCTGAGCTCTCCCTGCAGCCTTCTCTCCAGGCTGAGCAGCCCCAGCTCTGCAGCCTGCCCCTGCAGGGGAGGTTCTGCAGCCCTCTGAGCATCTCTGTGGCCTCCTCTGGACCCTCCCCAGAAGGTCTTTGTCCTTCTTGTGCTTCAGAACTGAAGCCTGTGGTGCTCTGCACACCTCAGCTGTGTGAGGTTTGAACAGATCTTTCCTCCCTGCAAAACAAAACATCTGGGTAAATCTTGGAGTGGATTATTTTTGATGATGATGATTTTCTTCTGAAACCTGTAATTCAGCTGGGTTGGGTTTTTTGTTTTCCTTGCTCACAGATTGCAAAAGATAAGTAGGAGAAATCAGCTAGATGTTTATTCATGGAACTCGGGTGGGATTATTTTTATCTCAGCAGGCACATTACACCAAGGATAACACCAAGGAAACAAAGATCAGGGAGCACAAAGATACCAAAGAACAATGTGGGTTTAAATGGTGGGGTGGGGTGGGGGTGTGTTAAAAAAAATGAGTAGCTAGTGGAGAAAAAAACCCCAAACAATTACAATTCACAAAAGCAAACTTTATTGAGAGTAGTCAGATGGAGTCAGTTTGCTCAAGGGAAAGCAGAAAGCTTTAATAACCAAATAAAATCAAATTGGGATAATCACAGAGTGGTCTGGGTTGGAAGGGACTCCAAACCCCATCCAGCCCAAGCTCTGCACTCAGCAGGGACATCCTCCCCTACAGCAGGCTGCCCACAGCCCTCTCCAGCCTCACCTTCAATATCCCCAGGGATGGGAACTCAACCACCTCCCTGGGCAACCTGCTGCAGTGTTCCAGCAGCCTCCTGCTGCAGAACTTGTTCCTCACAGCCAATCTCAATCTGCTCTGCTCTCATTCCAAACCATTGCCCTCATCCTGTCCCTGCAGCCTGCTTGCAGCCCCTTCAGGCACTGGCAGGCTGCTGTGAGGTCTGCCTGGAGCCTTCTCCTCTGCAGGCTGCACACCCCCAGCTTCCTCATAGCAGAGCTGCTCCAACCCCCTGAGCATTTGCATGGCCTCCTCTGGACCTGCTCCAGCAGAGTGGCAGTAAGCAAGAGGAGATCCTGCACATCCTGAAGGGCAAATTACCTGCCATAGGCATGAAGCTAGGAAGGGAGAACACAAATCATCTCCCATCAGTGGAACATCTCAGGTGCTTGTACATGCAGTGGTGCTTAGCCAGAAACCATGGGGACCTCTCCACCTGCACTCAGCACTGGTGAGGCCACTTCTTGAGTCCTGGGTTCAGTTTGGGGCATCTTACTTAAAAAAGGACATTGAGGGGCTGGGGCAGGGCTAGAGAAGTGCAAGAAAGCTGGGGAAGGGTCTGGAGAGCAGGGCTGGGGAGGAGCAGCTGAGGGAGCTCAGTGTGGGGCAGAGGAGGCTGAGGACAGAGCTCATTGCTCTCTGCAGCTCCTTGAAAGGAGGCTGCAATGAGCTGGGGCTGGGCTTTGTTCCCTAGTAACAAGGTGAGAGGAGATGGCCTCAAGTAGTAGCAGGAGAGGTGTAGGTTGGATACAAGATGAAAAGCCTGGCACAGGCTGCCCAGGGAGGTGGCTGAAAGCCCCCAGCCCTGGAGCTGCTGCAATGAGGCAGAGCTGTGCTGCTGAGGGCCGTGGCTTAGCCCCAGCCTTGGCAGGATTAGATGATGGTTGGATTTGATCATCTCAAAGGTCTTCCCCAACCAAAGTGACTCTGTGCTCATGCTACCACTGCCCTTCTCTGACATCCAGCTGCACTGCTGGCCTCAGGCTGCTGTTAGCCTTTCAGGGAGCCAGGCTGAGAGGTGTTCTCACTTAGCATTTGTCCACTGCTTTCAGCTTGGCAAACTTTTGTGCACAGTCATTTCCTTGCTGATGAATACCCAACATGTCAAACTGAAGTCCTGCTCCTTCACTGCAACCACCCAGGGAAGCTAAATTCACAGGGGAATGAACTGCACCAAAACTAATTCTCACTTGCAGGGAACTGAAGCTTTTTTCCCCCCTCTCCCTTATTTTCTTTGATTTTCTCTTGTCATCACTCAATAAGCTTCAGCCACAGCAAAAGGCAAATCTCATGATTCAAAAAATAAATTCCACAGGCTCTGACATGCTGTTTTTGACACAAAATGTACACACCTGATGAGAAACACTCCTGCTGGCAAGGGAGAAGTGGAAACAGAGGGAAAGTGAAGCATTTTGAAGGCTCACCTGTAAGAAATGCTCTCATTTGCTGTGGCAGGAAAGGCTGTGCCAGAGCAGTGAGCAAAGAGGGGCAGATCTCATTGCCACTCACAGTCTATGCAGAGCACAGCTACAGAGAATCAAGCAGGGTGGAAGAGAGCTCCAAGCTCACCCAGCCCAACCTAGCACCCAGCCCCAGCCACCCAACCAGACCATGGCACTAAGTGCCCCAGCCAGGCTTGGCTTCAACGCCTCCAGGGATGGGCACTCCACCCCCTCCCTGGGCAGCCCATTCCAATGCCAATCACTCTCTCTGCCAACAACTTCCTCCTAACATCCAGCCTGACCCTGCCCTGGCACAGCTTGAGGCTGTGTCCTCTTGTTCTGTCCCTGGGTGCCTGGCAGCAGAGCCCAACCCCAGCTGGCTACAACCTCCCTTCAGGGAGCTGCAGAGAGCAATGAGGTCTGCCCTGAGCCTCCTCTTCTGCAGGCTAAACATGAATAAGTTGCACAATATTTGCTGCCATGAAAACTGCTTCCAGCTCTGCTGGCTGCAGCCAGAGCAGTGTGGGCAGAGGGCAGGAGAGGGGATTGTGCCCCTTGGCTCTGCTCTACTCAGACCTCACCTCCAATCCTGCCTCCAGTGCTGCTGTCCCCAGCAGAAGGAGGACACAGAGCTGTGGAGTGAGGCCAGAAGAGGCCACAAAGATGTTGCCAGGGCTGGAGCAGCTCTGCTGTGAGCACAGGCTGAGGGAGCTGGGGGGGTGCAGCCTGCAGAGGAGAAGGCTCCAGGGGGACCTCAGAGCTGCTGCCAGTGCCTGAAGGGATCCTGCAGGAAGGCTGCAGAGGGACTTGTGCTGAGGGGGTCTGAGCCAGGCCAAGGGGCAATGGTTTGGAGCTGAGGCCGAGCAGGGTGAGACTGGAGCTGAGGAAGAAGGTGAGGTGGTGAGGCTTGAGGGTGAGGTGGTGAGAGCCTGGCACAGGCTGCCCAGGGAGGCTGTGGCTGCCTTCTGCCTGGGGATGTTCAAGGCCAGGTTGGATGAGTCCCTGAGCAGCTGAGCCTAGCTGAGAGGTGTCCCTGGGCATGGCAGGGAGGTTGGAGCAGAGGAGCTCTGAGGTCTCTTCCAGCCTGAGCCGTTCTGGGATTCTATGACTGCTGGCACAGATGCAGCCAGGGAGATGCTCACCTGCACAGTGGAGAAGGAAAACACCAAACAGACAAACAAAAATAAAAAAAAGGAAAAGACAATTTTTATGTAACATTATTTTTCCAGTAGAATACAACAAAATCAGAGAGGAGGCAAGCTTGGAGAAGCAGGCAGATATTCAATGTCCTCTGGTAGGAAAGGAAGAAATGGGGCAGTGCCACTGCAAAAGTGAGCCCCAGCTGTGATTTCTCTATTTAATCCTATAATAGCTTGGAAAAGACCTCCTAAGATCATCAAGTCCAACCCTCAGCCCAACACCACCATGCCCACTAAGCCATGGCCCAAAGTGCCATGGCCACATGGGTTTTGAACCCCTCCAGGGATGGGGACTCCACCCCCTCCCTGGGCCGCCTGTGCCAATCCCTGTCCACTCTTGTAGCAAACTTTCCTAATCTCCAACCTAACCCTCCCCTGGTGCAACTTGAGGCCAAACCTTAATGATTCTGTGGTTTGAACTTTTCCAGAGAAGGGCACCAGGGCTGGTGAGGGGCCTGGAGCACAGCCCTGTGAGGAGAGGCTGAGGGAGCTGGGGGTGTGCAGCCTGCACAAGAGGAGGCTCAGGGCAGAGCTCATTGCTCTCTGCAGCTCCCTGAAGGGAGGTTGTAGCCAGCTGGGGTTGGGCTCTGCTGCCAGGCACCCAGGGACAGAACAAGGGGACACAGCCTCAAGCTGAGCCAGGGCAGGTCTAGGCTGGATGTTAGGAAGAAGTTCTTCACACAAAGAGTGTTTGCCATTCTCAAGGAGTTATGATGCCCAGAGTGCATAAACAAGGGAAGCAGTTATGGAACAAGGTTTGCTATGTGAGATCAGGAAAGAAGAAAAAAAAATAGTGGAGCAATTCTGGAGAGAAATGATGAACTCTTTCTTGAGAGGTTAGAAAGGATAAGGAGGCTGAAAAAGATGGGCAGAAAATAGCCCCTGATGCAGTTTGCCTTTAAGTGAGCAATCAGTCTGGACTTGGCAACTTCAGATTTTGCTGAAATTTCCTTTTTAAAGTGTTTTCAGGAGAAAAAAAAAAAAAAAAGAAAGAAAGAGTTAGAGTGGTTCCTCAGGAAGGAGGCTGCAGGTGCAGGAGCAGGAAAACACCAAGGCAATGTGTAGACAAACTCCTTCCAAATGAAATCAGAGGAAGGGGAGAGATGTGCTGGATAATGATCTGCACTCCAAGGGTACACTGACACTGCTCATCATTATCTGCCAGCTCAAGTGGCTCTGTTTGCAGAGGGAGACAAGGTTGGAGCTGCTGGAGGAAAAAGGGAGCAGTAATGACAGCAGGCAGCAGTAATGAATGAAGGAGTAGCAGAGCCTTTGATACCATAAATACTCCTTTGCAGCAGCACTGCCTGGGAGAAACACTGTTAGAAGGGGGGGGTGGGGGAAAGGTGGTGGTTTGGGGCTTTATTTCTTTATTCCACAGAGTTCTCTCTGCAGTGGTGACCTTCAAAGTGTGGTGGTGCTGCTTGGTGCAATTTGCTCTTTAAAGAGGAGGATCTGGGCTGGAAATTGCTTGATTTCATATTTGCCTGAATGGAGCAGCTCTGGTCTGCAAAGTGAGGTCACCACACAGGCAGAGACACAGGTGGGACAACAGCAAACACACACACAGACTGCAGCTCATCTTCTGATGCCCTTTGCATCATCACAGCCACTGGCACAGACTCCTCTCCAGGCTGCACAACTCCACTTGCCAGAAGTTTCTATGTTCCCAGGGGGAAAATTAGGTGGGCTGGACCAGATTTAATTTTTTTTTCAACCTCAGATTAATTTATAGAGTCCTAGAATCACAGAACAGGCTGGGCTGGAAGGGGCCTCCAAAGCTCACCCAGCCCAAGCCCCTGCACTCAGCAGGGACATCCTCCACTAGAGCAGGTTGCTCACAGCCCTCTCCAGCCTCACCTTCAGTATCTCCAGGGATGGGAACTCAACCACCTCCCTGGGCAACCTGCTGCAGTGTTGCAGCAGCCTCCTGGTGCAGAACTTGTTCCTCACAGCCAATCTCAATCTGCTCTGCTCTCATTTCAAACCATTGCCCTGGTCCTGTCCCTGCAGCCCTTTGCAAACAGTCCCTCTGCAGCCTGCTTGCAGCCCCTTCAGGCACTGGCAGGCTACTGTGCCAGTGTCTCTTCACCCTCACTGCAAAGAATTTCTTCCCACTCTCCAGTCTAAATCTCCTCCTCAAGTTTCAATCCATTCCTTATCACAACAAGCTCTTGTAAAAAGTCCCTCCCCAGCTCTCCTGCAGCCCCCTCCAGGTACTGCCAGGCTGCTCTAAGCTCTCCCTGGAGCCTTCTCTTCTCCAGGCTGAGCAGCCCCAACAGGGGACATCCTTCATGGCCTTCTCTGGACTCTTTCCAGCAGCTCCAGGTCCTTCTTGTGCTGGTTCCCCAGAGCTGGAGGCAGTGCTGCAGGTGAGGTCAGAGCAGAGGGGCAGAATCCCCTCCCTGTGCTGCTGCGCTCCCTGCTCTGGCTGCAGCCAGCACACAGCTGCCTCTGGGCTGCCAGTGACCAGTGCTGGCCCCTGGGCACTTGGGCACCAACTGACACCCCCACGGCCTTCTCCTCAGGGCTGCTCTCAGCCACTCCTCACCCAGCCTGGGTTTGTGCTTAGGATCTCCACAGCACAGGCTTGGGGACGATGACTGCCCAAAGGTGTAACCAACACAACCATTTCCATGGCTCTGGAGTAGCAGTGTCTGAAGGAAATGTTGGCATTGCAACAGCAGCTTCCAACAGGCTTGGCACCAGAGCTAAAACACTGACAGTGAAGGGGGGGTTAGCACTGGGTTTGGCAGGCTAATTTGTTGGGAGACCTTGCAATGGTTGTGTTTTCCTCTGCTTGTTTAAAGGATGCTGGTTAAATGTGGAGACAGAGAGCTGGAGGTGTCTGCAGATCAGGAAAATGAATATAGAAATGTAAATAAATAGAGAAAATAATATATATTACTATCTAAATAAATACATATGGCTGTGATAAGAGAAATGCATCATTGCTCTTCAAATTTAATCTGTGAATCTCCCTTTCTAGGAGCAGAAACAGCTGCCTGGGAAAGATTTCCTTGCAGATTGTGCCACTTGACTGAAGGAACCACAGGAAGGGATCAGATTAGCTCTTCTGCCTGCAGATAAAATCATCACAGAATCACAACACAACCTCCCCCTTCCCCACCCACCAAAACCTCTTTCCTCCCTCTCCCCCTCTTCCTCCTTCCCTTCCTTTCCCCTCTTCCCTCCCCCCTCCTTCCCTTCCTTTCCCCTCTTCCCTCCCCCCTCCTTCCCTTCCTTTCCCCTCTCCCCATCCTCCTCCTTCCCTTCCTTCCCCATCTTCCCTCTCCCCTTCTTTGGAATAAAAGGATGGAAAGAAGAAGGGGGAAACATGGAAGAAACTGAGGTTGTTTGGGTTTTTTGAGATAATTTCCAATTCAGCCAAGCCTCAAAGACATAAAAAAAAGTACATCAGAGATTTGAATGAAATCAGTGAAGACTTCTTGCTGTAGTTGGATTTTTCCCTGTTGTTTATTTCAAGACCTAAATTAATTGTGCCAAGAGGGGCCTGAACTGACAACACCTTTCAGAGCAGTTCAACAAACTGAATGGAATTTGGCAGTGACAAATCATGGAGAAAGCATTAAGTAAAGATCTTTTTTTTTTCATTAAAAACATCAATGGGATGAAAGTATTATAAAGTGAAAGAGGGTTGGGGGTTGGGCTCTCCTCCATGTGGTCAGGAGATAGGAGAGGAAATAGCCTCAAATTGTGCCAGGGAAGGGTTAGGTTGGAGAGGAGAAAAAAAATTTCTGTGCTGCAAGAGTGGTCAGGGACTGGCACAGGTTGCCCAGGGAGGTGGTGGAGTCCTCATGCCTGGAGGTGTGGGCATGGCACTTGGGGGCATGGCTTGGTGGGCTTGGGTTGATGGCTGGGCTGGGTGATCTTAGAGGGCATTTCCCACCCCTATGAATCTACTGTGCTCTTTCTGGCAAAGAGAAGTGCTTTAAGCAGCTGCCCAGCAGACTGTGACATGTTCTGAGCAGGTAGCATCACAGACAAGGACTCTCTGTGACTTTCCAGATGCAATCAGCCCAAGCAAGCACTCCAATGCCAATCCATTTAGAGAGTCAACAATAATTAGGGGGGAATCCCTCCCTGGCTTGTCTCTATCTGGAGGTTTGGGTTGTCTGCCACTGGTGCTTCAGCTTTGTACAACTCCCATGGCACAGAGCACACCTGGGCTAAGCCTCCAACACTCCAGACTCAGATTGCTCTCACTTAGTAAACTCCTCACACTTCAAAGGACTCCAGCAGAGAAGTGATCGTAGAATCACACAATGGGAGGGGTTGGAGGGGACCTCTGGATATCATCCAGTCCAACCCTCCTGCCAAAACAGCATCATCCAGGGCAGGGCACACAGGAATGCACCCAGGTGGGTTTGAAGGTCTCCAAAGGAGACTCCACAACCCCTCTGGGCAGCCTGCTCCAGGGCTCCAGCACCCTCACACCAAAGTTGTTCCTGATGTTGAGCTGGAAGCTTCTGTGCTCCAGCCTGCACCCACTGCTCCTGCTCCTATCACAGGACACCAGTGAAGAGAGCCTGACCCCTTCCTGACACCCACCCTCCAGGTGTGGCCTCACTAGGGCAGAGCAGAGGGGCAGGAGAACCTCCCTCGACCTGCTGCCCACACTCTGCACAATGCCCCCCAGGGTACTGTTGGCCTCCTTGGGAGGGCACCTTGTGGGCTGATGGGGAACTTGCCCAGCAGCATTCCCAGGTCCTGCTCCACTGAGCTGCTTTCCAGCAGGCCAACCACTCCCCTGCAGGTGGTGGCTTCTGCCCAGGTGAAGCAAACTTTGGCTTCTTGAATTCCATGAGGTTCCCCTTTGCCCAGCTCCACAGCCTGCCCAGGCCTGACTGGGTGGCAGCACAGCCTGCTGGGGTGGCAGCCACTCCTCCCAGTTTGGTGCCAGCAGCACACTCCTCTGCATCCCTTCATCCAGGTACCTGAGCAAGACAGTGAGCAAGGCAGAACCACAGAGTGCCAGGGGCTGGGAGGGAGCTCCAAAGCTCAGCCAGGCCAACCCCTGCCAGAGCAGCATCTCCTAGAGCAGGTCACACAGGAACACATCCAGGCAGGGTTGGAATCTCTCCAGAGAGGGAGACTCCACAGCCCCCCTGGGCAGCCTGTGCCAGGCTCTGGCACCCTCACAGGGAAAAATTCCTCCTCATGTTTCCATGGAACTTCCTCTGCCTCAGCTCCCACCCAGTGCCCCTTGTGCTGGCACTGGGCATCACCCAGCAGAGCCTGGCTGCAGCCTCCTGGCACTCACCCTGCACACATTGATACCCATTGCTGAGGGCACCTCTCAGGCTCTCCTCTGCCAGCACACAGCCCAAGCAGCTCCCTCAGGCTCTGCTCCTACCAGAGCTGTTCCATTCCCTTCAGCATCTCTGTGGCTCTGTGCTGGACTCTCTCCAGCAGTTCTGTGTCCCTCTGGAACTGGGGGCCCAGAACTGGGCACAGGACTCCAGATGTGGCCTCAGCAGGGCAGAGCAGAGGGGCAGGAGAACCTCTCTGACCTACTCACCACAGCCCTTCTAATGCACCCCAGACTGGCATTGCCCCTCCTGGGCACCAGAGCACATTGCTGGCTCATGGGCACCCTCCCACCCACCAGCACCCCCAGATCCTTTCCCCTTTGCTGCCTTCCAACAGCTCAGTCCCCAGCCAGAGAGGACAGCTCCAGTCCTGACCCACTAGCCACAGACCTCCATCTAGACCCTGAACCACTGAGCACAACCCTCTGAGCTCTGCCAGCTGTCCACACACAACTGGAACCCACAACCCCCTAGAAGGATCCAGCCCCAGGGATGCACAACTTGAGGTGTGTGGCTGCTCTGCCTGCTTCAGCTGAAGTACTTTAGAAACTCTTTACCTACTTTTAATAATGTGCTGACATAAAATAAACCCAAAGGAACCTTCTGAGGTCATTTAGTCAACCATTCTGCCCCAAGCTAAGATCAGATGACATTTGAGCTCATGACTTTCTCTTTTTTTTAAATCCTATTAGAGAATTTATTACCTGCTATTTGTTGACAGAATGAAAAAAAAAAGGAACTAGACCCAAATAACTTCTTGTTAATGATATTTTGCAATTACTGTAATTATGATATTGCTGGAAAATGAAAGCCAGGCTGAGGGAGCTGAGGTTGTGCAGCTTGGAGGGCTGTGGAGTCTCCCTCTCTGGAGAGATTCAAACCCTGCCTGGATGTGTTCCTGTGTGACCTGCTCTAGGAGATGCTGCTCTGGCAGGGGTTGGACTGGCTGAGCTTTGGAGCTCCCTTCCAGCCCCTGGCACTCTGTGATTCTGCTGCAGTTGTAGCTGAGCAATGTCACCAAACACCTCACACAGTTCAGGCACCCTCAGCAGCTCGGCAGCTGACACTGAGCTGGGTGGCAGTGTCCATCTGCCTGAAGCTAGGAAGGCTCTGCAGAGGGATCTGGAAAGTCTGGATCAGTGCCATGAGGCCAATGGGAAGAGATTCAACAACTGTGGAGAGGAGGAGTGCAGAGGTGAGTGACACAGAGGGATGAAGAGAAACATCTGCATTAATATAACTATGGCAAGCTCCTGAAGGGCAATGGACACATGGAGTTGTGCAGCCTGCAGAGGAGAAGGCTCCAGGCAGACCTCACAGCAGCCTCCCAGTGCCTGAAGGGCTGCAAGCAGGCTGCAGAGGGACTGATTGCAAAGGGCTGCAGGGACAGGACCAGGGCAATGGTTTGGAATGAGAGCAGAGCAGATTGAGCTTGGCTGTGAGGAACAAGTTCTGCAGCAGGAGGCTGCTGGAACACTGCAGCAGGTTGCCCAGGGAGGTGGTTGAGTTCCCAGCCCTGGAGATATTGAAGGTGAGGCTGGAGAGGGCTGTGAGCAACCTGCTCTAGGGGAGGATGTCCCTGCTGAGTGCAGGGCTTGGGCTGGGTGAGCTTTGGAGGTCCCTTCCAGCCCAGCCTGTTCTGTAATCCTGTGATCATTTATTTCCTCCACTCCCTGCATCAAATCTTTCATGTCCTGTGAACTTCTTCAGCAAGATGCTTAATTTACATGAACAAATAATTAGTCCTGATTTATGCAAAACACTCCTGCCTGTTGTTTGGCATCAGCTTCACCCTTAATCATTTTTTGTTAATTGTAGGCAATGTTAGGAGGTCCTCACACAGTAAATGCTAAAGAAGGCAAAGTTATTCCTTCCTTTCTCTCCCTGGCTCTTATTTTTTCCCCCCTTTTAATGCAATTTTGCACAGTATTGTTTAGTAACAATAGAGTTTAGCAAAACATTCTGTTCTGGCTTAATTTGTCAGGTATTTAAGTGCATTATGGCCCTGTGTGATGCCTTTAGATAGCTGTTGAGGTTGGAAGGGACCACCAAGTCCAACACTCACCTGGAGCTTGTTCTTCCCAGGGACCTCAAATAGAATTGTGAAGCTGTTGAGGTTGGAAGAGACCTTTGAGATCACCAAATCCAACCTCTCACCTGGAGCTTGTTAGTCCCAGGAAGCTCAAATAGCTCTTGAGGTTGGAAGAGATCTTTGAGGTCATCAAGCCCAATCACTCACCTGGAGCTTGCTATTCCCAGGAAGCCCAATTTGAATCATGGAACTGCTGAGGTTGGAAGAGACCTTTGAGATCATCAAATCCAACCTCTCAGCTGGAGCTTGTTATTCCCAGGAAGCTCAAATAGAATCAGGGAACTGCTGAGATTGGATTTGATGACCTCAAAGGTCTCTTCCAACCTCTCACCTGGAGATTGCTATTCCCAGGAAGCTCAAATAGAATCATGGAGCTGTTGAGTTTGGAAGAGACCTTTGAGGTCATCAAGTCCAACCACTCACCCAGAGCTCACAGTCTCACCACTACTATTAAGACACTGCCACTAAACCATGTCCCTCAGCATCCCCTCCAGGGGTGGTGGCCATCCTTAATGCAAAGCCCCCCAGCTACTCACAGTGCTAGTTTTACACACAGGGCAGCAGTGGAATTTAGTTAATGTTGCTTAAATACTTTCTAAACTCAATGGTTACTCAAGAATCTCAAAAAAAGAAAGCATCTGCCAGAAGCACCCTGGGCTGATGGAAAGCAGCATGGAGAGAGGATTCTGCCCCTCTGCTCAGACCTCACCTGCAGGGCTGTGCCCAGCTATGGAACTCCCAACACTAGAAGGACATGGACCTGCTGGAGTGGGTCCAGAGAAGGCCACCAAGATGCTCAGAGGGCTGGAGAAGCTCTCCTACAGAGACAGGCAGAGAGAGAGCTGGAGCTGTTCAGCCTGGAGAAGAGAAGGCTCCAGGGAGAACTTAAAGCTGCATTCAGAATCTGCAGGGGGTCTAAAGGAAAGATGGGCAGGGACTGTTTAGAAGGGTCTGGGGTGATAGGATGAGGGCAATGGCTTGAAATTTAGGGTGGACATTAGGAGGAAGTTCTGCACAGTGAGGGAGGGCACATAATGGAGCAGGTTGCCCAGGGATGGGGTTGGGGCCACATCCAACACTCAACAGTCAGCCTTGGTGTGGCCCTGAGCAGCCTACTCCAGCTGGAGATGTCCCTGCTCACTGCAGGGGGGTTAGACAAGATGACCTTTGAGGGTCCCTTCCAACCCCACAGGGGCAGTCTGTGACTCTCAGCTTTCCTAACCTGATTTACTGTTGAGCACAGGACAGTTTCTACTCTGTGCTGTGCTTTCAGTTCCTTGATGCTGAACAGTTCTCCTGCAGAGAGGATCTGCACCAGGGGCCAGCAGGCACTTCATTAGCTACTCTGAGTTCTTAAATCACTTGCAGGAGCTGCAAAACATGAAACAATGATGTCTGGGAAGCTAAACCCAAGCTTTGCTCATCAGCTCTCTGCTGTCTGTTTACATTTCTGGGGAGGGGGAACATGCAGTGATGGCCTCTGGTAGGAGCAGCAGCACAGATGAAAGAGCTGATCCTGGTTACAGCAACTTTTAAGAAAGCCATAACAGTTCTGAAAGATATTTGTGTACAAATCACAACCACTTAGGAAGGATATTTGTGTACAAATCACAACCACTTAGGAAGGATATTTGTGTACAAATCACAACCACTTAGGAAGGATATTTGTGTACAAATCACAACCACTTAGGAAGGATATTTGTGTACAAATCACAACCACTTAGGAAGGATATTTGTGTACAAATCACAACCACTTAGGAAGGATATTTGTGTACAAATCACAACCACTTAGGAAGGATATTTGTGTACAAATCACAACCACTTAGGAAGGATATTTGTGTACAAATCACAACCACTTAGGAAGGATATTTGTGTACAAATCACAACCACTTAGGAAGGATATTTGTGTACAAATCACAACCACTTAGGAAGGATATTTGTGTACAAATCACAACCATTTCCAAGGACATGGATAGAGAAGTCATAACCTACAACTACTCATCTCCATCTCTTCCTTGTTTTAAGTGGCTATGGACAAGCCTCAAGCTGTTGGGGTTGATTTCTTCTGAAATCCAATTTAAATAAAAAAGGAAATCTGCCTCCAAGGGTAGGTAAAGCACTACTAAAGACCCACAGCCACATGAGCACATTGGCAAAGCATTGGCACAGGCTGCCCAGGGAGATGGTGGAGTCCCCATCCCCGGAGCTCTTCAAGAAACCTGTGGCTGTGGCACTTTAGGACATGGTTCAGTGGCTATGGTGGTCTTAGGTTGGGCCCAAAGATCTTAGAGGCATCTTCCAACCAAAATAGTTCTTTGATTAGTTGAATTGTTTTATTTTAAGGCCACCTCTCTGCTAAGCTACCAGCAGCAGCTCTCTCCATGATACTTCTGCAAAGCAAATGGAAGGGTTAATGGTACCTGGAGATGAGCTTGGTTCCTTGGGACCCCCTCACGAGGAATGGAAGTTGAGAAGAAAATGCTGCCTGAAGGAGACTTTATCTTCAAGAGCCTCTTTTACCACACCCAGAGCCCATTAACTAATTAGCTGAGCCAATCTGCTCCCTGAGTGGTGATGCTGACCTCAGCAAACAAGGCTTGGGGAGCCTGCTCTGGTTCATCCTTTAGAACAGGCTGCCCAGGGAAGTGCTGGAGTCACCATCCCTGAAAGAGCTGCAGGCACAGTGCCCAGGGACACAGCTCAGTGGTGGGCTTGGCAGTCCTAGGGTAATAGTTGGACTTGATGACCCTAAAGGTCTTTGCCAACCTAAATGATTCTCTGATTCTGTGTTTTAGCTGCACCAGTACATCCCCACCCCCAAAGTCCAGCACCTTTTTGGCTGAAAGGATTCTACAAGCCTGGCACAGGCTGCCCACAGAGGTGGTGGAATGGTTGAATCCCCATCCCTGGAGGTGTTTCAGAGAGGCAGAGATGTGGCCCTGAGGGACATGCTTCAGCCCTAAATTTGGTGGAGCTGGAGAATGGTTGGACTCAGTGATCTTAAAGGGTATTTCCCATGATCCTATCTCAAAGTGCTCCATAAAAACCAAACCATTTGGCTGCACACTGAGAAGTGTAATTACATTTGCATGACAGAGAGGGAATTTGAAGCAAATGCTGTAATGTGATTCAGCTGCAGGATTCAGGAAGGAAAACAAAGCTCTCTGAGGATCCCAGAGTTCCATCTCTAACTGTCAGGTCACCCTCAAAATAAACCATAAATATTTCTGTTTCATCTGCATCCAGATTATGTAAGAATTAGGATTCCAAACAAGCATTTCCTCTCACCAAAGGGTTACTCTGTTCCTGCAGTGATGTACTATGGTAATTACCAGAGAATCACAGAATGGGCTGGGGGGGAAGGGACCTCCAGAGCTCATCCACTCCAACCCCCTCTGCACTCAGCAGGGACATCCTCCACTAGAGCAGGTTGCTCACAGCCCTCTCCAGCCTCACCTTCAATATCTCCAGGGATGGGAACTCAACCACCTCCCTGGGCAACCTGCTGCAGTGTTCCAGCAGCCTCCTGCTGCAGAACTTGTTCCTCACAGCCAATCTCAATCTGCTCTGCTCTCATTCCAAACCATTGCCCTGGTCCTGTCCCTGCAGGGCTTTGCAATCAGTCCCTCTGCAGCCTGCTTGCAGCCCCTTCAGGCACTGGGAGGCTGCTGTGCGGTCTCCCTGGAGCCTTCTCCAGGCTGCACACCCCCAGCTCCCTCAAAAAAACTTTTGCCTCCTGCAAAAGTTTAATGTAAAATAACCAAACAAATGCAACAGGAACTGGGCTGTGCTATTTTTCACTTTGATTGCAACAAACTACATATTTATTTTTTTTACTAAACCCACTTCATTCCATGAATGGTTAACAGCTGAGTCCACTTCTGTGAGCATTTTCTGGGGTTATCCTGATGTCTTCTGCTAATGTTGACTACTTAAGCCATAATTTGCATGTATCAGCAAAAGGCTGAATGACCTAATGAGAATTATTTCTTTCCACAGTGTTGGGGAAGGTGGAGTTTGGGTAAATTGCTCTGACTATGCCCAGACTATTAGCTGGAGAAGTATTGTTTGCCTGAACTGCATTTTAACAGCTAACTCTTGCTCAATGAGCTGCAAAGCAGCACCCAGCTGCAGAAGGAAACTTCTCTGCTGACCTCAGGAGCTACAAGGAACTTGCTTCTGAAAGTTTCACTCCTGGAAGGCTTCTGACTGTGGGGATGAATTCTCCTGGAAGCTGCTGTGGTCAGTGGGATGGAGTCCAGTTGGAAACCTGTAACCAGTAGGGTCCCACAAGGGTCAGTGCTGGGACCACTTCTGTTCAATATGTTCACCAATGAGCTGGCTGAGGGCACAGAGGCACTGGCAGCAAGTTGGCTGAGGGCACCAAGCTGGGTGCAGAGGCTGCCACAGCAGAGGCTGTGCTGCCATTCAGCCAGACTGGGACAGGCTGCAGGGGTGGGCAGGGAGAAATGGGATGGAATTCAACAAGGGCAAGGGCAGAGTCTGGCACCTGGGAAAGAACAACCCCAGGGAGCAGCTCAGGCAGCAAAGGGGAAAGGATCTGGGGGTGCTGGTGGGTGGGAGGGTGCCCATGAGCCAGCAATGTGCTCTGGTGCTCAGGAGGGGCAATGCCAGTCTGGGGTGCATTAGAAGGGCTGTGGTGAGTAGGTCAGAGAGGTTCTCCTGCCCCTTCTGAAGGGCAATGGACACATGGAGTTGTGCAGCCTGCAGAGGAGAAGGCTCCAGGCAGACCTAACAGCAGCCTCCCAGTGCCTGAAGGGGCTGCAAGCAGGCTGCAGAGGGACTGATTGCAAAGGGCTGCAGGGACAGGACCAGGGCAATGGTTTGGAATGAGAGCAGAGCAGATTGAGATTGGCTGTGAGGAACAAGTTCTGCACCAGGAGGCTGCTGCAACACTGCAACAGGTTGCCCAGGGAGGTGGTTGAGTTCCCATCCCTGGAGATATTGAAGGTGAGGCTGGAGAGGGCTGTGGGCAGCCTGCTCTAGTGGAGGATGTCCCTGCTGAGTGCAGGGCTTGGGCTGGGTGAGCTTTGGAGGTCCCTTCCAACCCAGACCATTCTGTGATTTTATGATTCTATGAATTAATCTGAGGATGGAAAAAAAAAAAAAAAAAAACCCTCTGGTCCAGCCCACCTAATTTTTTCCCTGGGAACCCAGAAAACTCTGCCTGTAAGTCTATGGAATCTGGACTTTAGTGTGAGTTTAACCTCTATAGCTCTTTATTTTCTTCTTCTTTTTTTTTTTTTTCAATAACCCAGGTGAGAAAATAGATTTTTTTTTCCTATTGACTCTTTTACAGAAGCCTTAAATAGTAATTGGGAAATTGTGCCCAGAGAATTATATTTTTTTGTGGTTCACAGCCAGAAAGAAAAGATGTACAGAGAGGAGCTTCATTCCAGGGTTGTTTTTGGTTTGTTTTTTGGTTTTTTTTCCATTAACAACTGGGATGATGGAATCAAGACCATATGATTAAATTTTCAGACAACATATAGCTGGGAGGGACTGCAGGCAACAGTGGAGGGTAGGGTGAGAATTCAAAATGATCCTGAAAAATTGGAGAAATGGTCTGGAAAAAAACCCCACAGCTGCAGCTCAGCAGAGAGGAGAGCAAGGAGCTACACTTAGGGAAACAGAATGAATGCTGCTGAGGCCAAACCTTCAGCACTGGGTACAGGTTTGGGCCTCTCCAAGGCCAGGAAGGACATTGAGGAGCTAGAGTGTGTCCAGATAAAGGCAACCAAGCTGGAGAAGGGGCTGGGGAGGAGCAGCTGAGGGAGCTGGGGGTGGTAAACCTGGAGCAGAGGAGGCTGAGGGCAGAGCTCATTGCTCTCTGCAGGAGGCTGCAGGGAGGTGAGAATTTGGCTCTGCTGGCTAGGATGAGAGGATAGAACAATAGGAAATGGCCTCAAGCTGGACCAGGGCATGGGCAGAGACACTTCAACTAGACTCAGCTGCTCAAGCTCTCATCTAAGCTGGCCTTGAACACCCCAAGGCAGGAGGCAGTCACAGCCTTCCTGGGCAGCCTGTGCCAGAGCCTCATCACTCTCACACTGAAGAACTTCCTAAAATCCAATCTGATTTACCCTCCCTCAGCTTCAAACCCCTTGTCCTGTTGCTAGACACCCTCCAATCTAATCTACCCTCCCTGAGCTTCAAACCCCTTGTCCTGTTGCTAGACACCCTCCAATCTAATCTACCCCCCCTCAGCTTCAAACCCCTTATCCTGTTGCTAGCCACCCTTAAGACAAGTCCCTCTGCAGCCCTGCTGTAGCTAATAAAGCAATCTCTAAGTTCCTATCAAAGTATCCCCCCGTGGCAAGTGGCCAAGCTGAATTAAATGCCTCTCCAAACTCCACTGCAAGCATTTGGGGGTCACACTGCAAAGAGCTTCTGCTGCTGGCAGCTCCTAGCAGTGCACTGAGGAATTTCAGCCCTGAACACAAACAACTTCAGCACCAGACAGTAAAATGTACGAGAGCAGAGCTGCAGATCTGTTTCCAGGTACAGTGGAGCATCTTCTGGGTGCATTGGGTCGAAGGAGCATTTATTTATCTGACTGGGTGTAGGTGTTTGTGCTCAGTAATTAGCCAGGAGACGTAAGAGGCCATTAGTTCTTTTGCAAGGTTTGCTTGGCTGGCTGCTCACAAAATCCAGTCCCTGTCATTTCTCACCCTTGCCACTGAAAAATCTCTGTTGACTTAGCAGCCTGTGCAGCATTTGTGCCTGTCAAGGCTTCATGCTCAGGCAGGGTTTGCATAATGTCAGATTGAATAGGGTTTAGGTATCCTTCATCACACCAAAACCCTTCCCAATATTTCTTCTCCCTACATTATGTGGCGAGACAGAGTTCATCATTCCCCTTCAGTGCTTCTGTGGAGCTCTTCCTGAGTACCTTCTACCCATTCCTCACCTGGGTGTGAAGAATCCTGACTGACTTTTTGCTATTTGGGTTGTCCCATTGCTTCTGGAAATTCTTTTCAGTGAGGGTGGGCAGACACTGGCACAGGTTGCCCAGTGGGGGTTGTGGATGCCCCCTCCCTGGAGGTGTTCAAGGCCAGGTTGGATGAGACATTAAGCAGCCTGGGCTGGTGGGAGGTGTCCCTGCCCATGGCAGGGGAATGGGACTGGATGATCTCAAAGGTCCCTTCCAACCCAACCCATTCTGTGATTCTATGTGAGTGCAAAGAGGAGCTCCTGAGAGGCACTGCCCTCCCTGGAATGCCTCATGAGCAGGACTGATGGCCCAGAGGGTGGTGGAGCCTTTCTGTCTGCAAATTGAACACAAAAGGTCATTCATCATGCAGCATGCACCAAGGCAGGCAGGTGGTGGAGTCCCCATCCCTGGAGCTGTCCAAGCAACCTGTGGCCATGGCACTCTGGGACGTGGGTTTTGGATTGCTGGTTGGGCTGGAAGACCTTAGAGGGCTTCTCCAGCTGAAGCACTTCTGTGACTGTAAGTGGAAAGTGGCAAAATAAACCCATCAGAGCTGCACGACCCCAGTGCCTGTCTCTATATCTCTGCCACAGAGTGGATTTAGTTGATGGCTCCCTCTGGCTCTCTATTGCTCCCTATAAGTCCCTATGGCTCTCTGTGGGTCCCTATGGCTCTCTATTGCTCTCTATGGGTCCCTATGGCTCTCTATGGGTCCCTATGGCTCTTTATGGTTCCTATGGCTCTCTATGGCTCTCTTTGGGTCCCTATGGTTCTCTATGGGTCCCTATGGCTCTCTATTGCTCTCTATGGGTCCCTATGGTTCTCTATGGGTCCCTATGGCTCTCTATTGCTCTCTATGGGTCCCTATGGCTCTCTATGGGTCCCTATGGGTCTCTATGGGTTCCTATGGCTCTCTATTGCTCTCTATGGGTCCCTACAGCTTTCTGTGCATCCCTACGGCTCTCTATTGCTCTCTGTGGATCCCTATGGGTTCCTATGGACAGCTCAGACAACAGAGCCTAAGAAATGCTAAAAAGGAACACATTCAGCTCTCCAAATAGAAACAGTTATTGTTGCTGTTGTTATTGTTGCTCCAGAGGAGCTTCAGCCATATTTTGTTGCCCTGTGATTGATTGCTCAGGTGTTTATACAAGCAATAAAGTGACTGTGTGTTTTATCTCATTAATGAGTGAGGACACAAGTGGAGAAAATAAAAGTTTTTATTACCAAATGAATAGCCCAGCAGGGTAGGAGCTGATGAATAGAACATTTCATTTTACCACATGGGCCTTCCTACTGCAGTCCACGTCTCCTCAGTAATTTAATGAGCTGTGATGATTGAACCACTGCCAGCTTTAATGCTCCAGGTTTTAATCAGCTAGCAAAAGAAGTTCTAACTGAGCAACACTTGAATAGCACTTCAGTGAGGAAAGGAGCAGAGAATCAGAGAATTATTAAGGTTGGAAAAACCTCTAAGATCATCAGCTCCAAACATCAACCCAACACTGCCATGGCCAACAAACTCTGTCCCCAAGTGCCATGGCCACAGATTTCTGGAACACCTCCAGGGCTGGGGACTCCACCACCTTCCTGGGCAGCCTCTGCCCGTCCCTGACCACTCTTGTAGTAAAGAATTGTTTTCTAGCATCAAACCTAAACCTCCCCTGGCACAGTTTTAGGCTAATATCATTTGATACCAGGGAGAAGAGACCAACCTCCAGCTCATTCCAGCCTCCTCTCAGGGAGCTGCAGGGAGCAATGAGTTCTCCCCTCAGCCTCCTCTGCTCCAGGCTGAACACCTCCAGCTCCCTCAGCTGCTCCTCCTCAGACCTGTTCTCATGAGATATGTGTCAATATGAGCAGTAAGTGAACCTCTGACAAACACTCATGGTCCTCAGTGCTGCAGGATGTGCTAAGCAATACACAAATGCATTTTTAAGATTCACAAATAAGTAATTACTCAAACTCTTGGCTAATACTCAAATTCTTGGCTAATACTCAAATTCTTGACTAATATTCAAATTCTTGGCTAATACTCAAATTCTTAGCTAATACTCAAATCCTTGACTTATTCAAATTCTTGACCAATACTCAAATTCTTGACCAATACTCAAAATCCTGACCAATGCTTAAATTCTTGACCAATGCTCAAATTTCTGACATGCTCAAAATCTTGGCTAATACTCAAATTTTTGACTAATACTCAAATACTTGACCAATATTCAAACTCTTGACCAACGCTAAAATTCTTGACTTGCTCAAAATCTTGGCTAATACTCAGATTCTTGACCAATACTCAAATACTTGACCAATACTCATTTTTTTGACTAATACTCAAATTTTTGATAATACTCAGATTCTTGACATGCCTCACCTTGAGTATCTCCCAGAGATGGAGCCTCAGCCATCTCCCTGGGCAACCTGCTCCAGTGTTCCAGCAGCCTCCTGGTGCAGAACTTGGTCCTCACATCCAGTCTGTTCCAGAAACCTGTAGACAGTTGACTTTGGGACATGGTTTGATGCCCATGCTGGTGTTGGCTTGATGGTTGGACTCGATGATCTTAGAGATCTGTTCCAACTGAAGTCATTTCATGATTTTCTGATCATTTCTAAGTCTTCTCATTGATCAAACACTCTTCAACCACTGCCTTGGAGGAGTTCATTTCACAGCTACTTCCAGTGATGATCTGAATTGACTGCTCAGGCACCTGTCTGACAGCTGAAACAGCTCAGCACAGATGTTACTCCCTCTGCAAAAGGTTAGGCAACTTTATTAACTCATTTAAAAACCACCAAAAAAAAAAAAAAAAAAAGAAAGAAATGGAGGTTATATTCCCAAGAGGAGACTCCCAAACAGCCTTTTGAAACCCTCACACACGTAGCAATTGTGCAGCAGCCATAACCCATTGTGTATTTATTCTGCATTTTCTCCTTCAGTGCTTCCTCCTATCCTGTTATTTGTCACTTTGCTTAATTTCTGCATCTGACACAGTGCCTACAGGTCTAGTGGAAGGGCTCTGGCAGCCTTCAGTTGGTGCTGGGTTGCACTGTGGGCCTCTGTGTCTGGACAAAACCCCACGGGAGGAGTTCGTCTCTAAATCGGTGACCTCGGCGTGGAAAACNAGCCTCTTCCAGGCTCTCACCACCCTCACAGTGAAGAACTTCTTCCTAATGTCCAATCTAGCTTGGTTCCATTCCCCCCAGTCCTATCACTCCCTTACAGCCTAACAAGTCCCTCCCCAGCTTTCTTGTAGCCCCCTTCAGATCCTGCAATGCCACAAGAAGGTCCCCTGGGAGCCTTCTCCTCTGCAGCCTGCACAGCCCCAACTGCCTCAGTCTCTGCTCACAGCAGAGCAGCTCCAGCCTCTGTTCATCCTCCTGGCCCTTTTCTGGACACCTTCCAGCAAAGTACTGTACAGGTTTGGTGGTGTAAAACCTCCACACAGCTCATCTGCTGGAGTGCCAAAGCATCATGGCAAGGCCTGCAAGTGTCAGGTCCTGAGACAAGGAAAAAAAGAGCACAGCTCAGCAGAGAGCACCGCAAAATCCCTTGCAGGTTCCTTGATACCATTCCTAAGCTGTTTGCTAATACATTAAACCTGTTTTTTATCTTGGAAGATTAAAGACAGCCAAATTAAATCCTGGCACATAGAGCAGGAGAAGCATTAAAGAGCTTTGTTATTGTAATGAGGTCAGAAAGATGCTTCTTGGGCTTTGCGTGTTGCTGATTTAATTCTTGAGAGCGGTTTGGACACGGGGACCCTTTAGAGCAATAAAAGTAGTTGCAAAAATCAATATTTGATTCTCTTTCCTTATTAAAATACTGCTTGCAAAATATGTAAGTAGTTGGCTTAGCTGCCAGCTGAGGGTTACCTGCCAGCTGTCAGGTTTGGATGAAGAAATACCATCAGCAATTTAGAAGTGAAGGAGCAGATTTGGTAGGGGTGGGTCAGGGTTGGGCTTGGTCACCTTCAAGGTCTGCCCCAACCACAACTGCTGCATGAATTCTGCAATGTTCCCCTGCACACTGAAAGAATTGGAGGACAGGACCAAAAAAAAAAACAAAATAAAATTAAAAATAATAAATTATGTTTTTAAAAATAGTTTTTTTAATATATATACAAAAATTGTATATACATACATATATATTTAATATATATTT
>WBNM01022416.1:79092-95501 GCA_013399055.1 Ramphastos sulfuratus | reverse complement strand
GGTGCAGAACTTGTTCCTCACAGCCAATCTCAATCTGCTCTGCTCTCATTTCAAACCATTGCCCTCATCCTGTCCCTGCAGGGCTTTGCAATCAGTCCCTCTGCAGCCTGCTTGCAGCCCCTTCAGGCACTGCCAGGCTGCTGTTAGGTCCCCCCTGGAGCCTTCTCTTCTCCAGGCTGCACACCCTCAGCCTGCCCTGATAGCTGAGATTTCCCAGCCCCCTGACCATTTGTGTGTCCCTCCTCTGGACCCACTCCATCACGTCCTTGCCCTTCCTGTGATGAGGGCACTGGAGCTGGACACGAGCATGTCAGGAGAGCTTCTCCTCCCCTGGTGAGGACACACACGGAGTACCAAGTCCAGCTCAGGACTTCCCAGTTCAAGAGGGACAGGGAACTACAGCAGAGAGGACCACAAAGCTGCTGAAGGGCCTGGAGCATCTCTTGTAGGAGGAAAGGCTGAGGGATGATCTGGGAGTGTTTAGCCTGGAGAAGAGCAGCCCAAGAGGACACCTCAGTGTGGATCAACATCTAGAGGGTGGGGGTCAAGAGGATGGGGCTGGGCACTTGTCAGTAGTGCCAAGTGCTAGGACAAGAGGCACAGGCTGGCACTCAGCAGCTTTCATCAGAACTTCAGGGAAAAAAAAACCAAACCACTTCTTGACTTTGAAGGTGCTGGAACCCTGGAGCAGGCTGCCCAGAAAGGCTGCAGAGTTTCCCTCTCTGGAGGCTTCCCTAAACCCACCTGGACATGTGGCCCTGCTTTAGCAGGCAGGTTGGACTAGAGGTCCCTCTCACCCCCATCATTCCCTGGCTCTGCGACTGTCTGCAGCTCTGCAAGCCTGGCACCAGCCAAAGCCTGGGAAGCACTTTCTGCTCAGTCACCTTAGCCCTGACCCTTGCAGGAGGAGTTCTGCTCTTGGCATGCACTCAGGTTGATACTGGCCAGCAACAGCCTCAGCCTGGCTCTGGTGACACAAGCTTGAGCTGTTTCCTGCAGGCAGGCACCATCCATGTTCTAGCAACCTCTCTGACCTCAGCTCCTGGTTAGCAAACACAGTACCCAAGCAGGTCAGCTGGGAGCAGGCTGGAATGTTCTCCTCAATTAGTGATTTCACCTTGGCTCCTCGGAAGGCTTGAGGGATGCTTTAGCACAGCTTTGCTTACTTCTTATTTCATTTCCTCCTGCTGTCTGCCTCAGAGCATTGTTTTCTCTTCAATCAAAGTGTTCAAACACCTTCTCACACAGATAACCTCAGCAACTTGTGCTGTTTACCCACAGGGAAAAAAAAACCCAAGGCTTCCTCCTTTTCCATGTGTTCTAACTGAATTGTTGTCTCTGTAATGCTACCCCAGTGGCTTTGTGCTGGGATTGGGAGCTGCAGAGATCATCAAGTCCAGCTGCTCACCTGGGTTTGATGATCTCAAAGCTCTCTTCCAACCTCAACAGTTCTATGATTCTATTCTATATCCACTAATAAGACATCTTCACTGCCTACCTCTAACCCATCATCCTTCAGACCTTCACCTGCAGCAAGTTCAGGCAGTGAGGAAGCATCCTGGGGGTTTCAAAGAAGCATTTCATTATTAGAGACTCATGGAATTGCTTCATCTGGAAAAGAGCACTGAGTCCAACCAGCAACCTAACATCAAACCATCAAACCATGTCCCCAGGTGTCTTGGGCACCTCCCTGATGGTGCTACCAGGATGGCCAACAGCAGCTAACAACTATTGGAACAGCTCAGTTCATCCTCACCCAACCAAGAGTGATTTTTCAATGTGTTAACTTCAACAGCCCCACGAGGGCTGTGCTCATTCAGGTTTTATCTATTCACTGTCCAATTTTCTGATCCATTTTTTGGAGGGGGGGTGGAGGTAAATATTATGGGTATGATCAGAGGATCGAAATGCACTTGTAGTTCTGTGCCTTAATAAGCTACTGCCTAGCAACTGAGACAGCTGACTACAGCCTGGCTCTTTATTGCTGCCAATTATGTCACAGACATTGGCCTCCACTCCAGTTCATTATGGAGTGGAAGGGCAAGAGAAGTTTTCAGTTTGGAAATGAACTTGCAATAAAATGAAGGAAAAAAAAAACAAAAACAACAAACAAAAAAGGAACAACCAAAACTTTATCTTAGGAAAGAGGCAGAGCTTTTTAACTTTGATAAGCTGGCTTAAAAATATACACTTTACATTGATTCATGTCACAGAATCACAGGTCAGGGGTTGGAAGGGACCTCCAAAGCTCATCCAGTCCAACCCCCCTGCCAGAGCAGCATCACCCAGGAACACATCCAGGTGGGTTTTGAGTATCTTCAGAGAATGAGACTCCACAACTCCCTTGGGCAGCCTGTTGCAGTCACTCTCAAAGGGAAAAAGAAAAAGAGTGCTAATGAGAGGGAAAAAGGGGAAAAAATTATTTCTCTGATATTTAAGCTTCAAAATTCTTCTCTGGTATCTGACACCGGGACCGTGGCAAAGTATGGATATGAAAGTGCATCTTGGCTGCACTTCATCTTTGACTCAAACCAGTGCTACCCCCTGCCTACCAGCTTCAAACACCCACTCAAGGAGGTCTGGTTTCCTACAGCAAGTGGTGAACAGCTCCAGGATTTTAAAGGGGTGATGGCTAAGGCAGATATGCAGCTGGCTCTATTATTTATGAAAGTATTTTACCTGGCATTTAGGGAGATGTTAGCACAATGATTGTAGAACATGGAAGGCAACTAATCACTTCTCCTGCAGCCTTCTCTATCAGGAGTACTAAAACTTTAAACATAGTTTCAAAGATATTTTTTTTTCCTTTTCACTTTGCACAAAAGATTCTGGAGTAGTTTCATTTAGAAGGAAGGCTTTAGCCAGACAGATTTTTTACACCACGACCCCTGGGACTCAGGGAACAAGAATCACACCACATACATTTCACCTGCACCTTAAAACTGCTGCTGACCAACCTTGTTTTCAACATAGGATCACAGAATGGGTTGGGTTGGAAGGGAACTTAAAGCTCATCCAGTTCCAAGCCCCTGCCATGGGCAGGGACACCTCCCACTTAGCCCAAGTTGCTCAAGACCTCACCCAGCCTGGCCTTGAACCCAATTTTTTAACACCTCCAGGGATGGTGACTCTGCCACTTGCCTGGGCAGCCAATGCCTGACCACCCTGACCATCCTAATGCCCAACCTAAAGCTCCCCTGCTGCAACTTGAGGCCATTTCATTGAATCATAGAATCCCAGAATGGGTTAGGTTGGGAAGGACCTTAAAGATCATCCAGTTGCAACCCACCCACCATGGGCAGGGACATCTCCCACCAGCCCAGGTTGCTCAAGGACTCATCCAACCTGCCTTTGAGCACCTCCAGGCAGGGACACCTCCCACCAGCCCAGGTTGCTCAAGGACTCATCCAACCTGGCCTTGAACACCTCCAGGCAGGGGACATCCACAGCCTCCCTGGGCAACACTCAGCCCAAAGCCAAAGGAACAAGGAGAGACTGCAGGGTATATGTGGAGTCCCCACACCTGGATGTGTCCAAGACACATGTGGCCATGGCAGCTGGGACCGTGCTTTAATGGCCAGGGAGGTGTTGGGTTGCTGGTTGGACTCAATGATCTCAGAGGCCTTTTCCAGCTGCAATTCTGTCAGGCAGCTCCCCCCCCCCCCAAGCCTGGAGGCCTCCATGGGGCTGTTGCCAGCCTGTTTGAATTTTTGAGAACCAAATTAGCCAAAGATGCAGCTCAGCTTTGGAGAGCTTTTTGTCTGCATTTTAAGGCTTCCACTGTGTGCATGTGAGGAGAAGCCTCCCAGACCTCCCCCAGGAATAGCAGCCCAGCAGTGTGAACATTCAGATGGTTATTATTTTGAAGGCATTCATTTTCTTGCAGCACATTGGAAGCTTGTGGGCTTTGTATTCCAATCTTATCTCCATTAGAGCAGGCTTCCTTTTCACCACTCGCTGCTATTGCCTGGGACAAGACTTTTTTCAGCATCAAATCCATTAGAGCCAGAACAGTTTGGAGGACCTCAGCAAATTCCCAGTTTATTGGCATAGCTAAAGAGACAGTGAGGCTCACCCCAAGCTTTTCTCATAGAATCATTGGTTATAGAATGGGTTGGCATGGAAGGGACCTTAAGGGTCATCTATTCCAGCCCCCTGCCATGGGCAGGGACACCTCCTGCTAGCCCAGATTGCTCAAGGTCCTGTTCAGCCTGGCCTTGAACACCTCCTGGGAGGAGGCATCCACAGCTTCCCCAGGCAAACTCTTGCAGTGTCTCACCACCCTTTTTCATACACTCATAGGACTCTTTTGGTTGGCAAAGCCCTCTAAGATCATCCAGTCCAACCATCAACCCAACCCCACCATGGCCACTCAACCCTGTTCCCAAGTGCCATGGCCACAGGTTTCTGGAACACCTGCAGGGATGGGGACTCCATCACCTCCCTGGGCAGCCTGTGCCAGTCCCTGACCACTCTTGCAGCAAAGAAGTTTTTCCTAATCTCCAACCTAACCCTCCCCTGGTGCCATTTCAGGCCTTTTCCCCTTTGTTCTATCACCTGACACCAATTTTTCTGCTGAGTTGATGCCTAGGAAGCAATTTCACAAGATTTTCTGAGACATTAGAGGGCTTTTTTTTTTTGCCACTCCCTTTCCCCCCCCCCTTTCCTTTCTTTTCTTTCCCTTCCCTTTTTTAATTCCTTTCCTTCCCTGTTTTCATTCCTTCCCTTTTTTCCTTCCCTTCCTTTGCTTTTTTCCTTCCTGTCCTTTCTTCCTTCCTTTCCCTTCCCTACTTCCTTTCCTTCCTTTCCTTTTCTTTCCCTTCCCTTGTTTTACTTCCTTTCCTTCCCTTTTTTCCTACCTTTCCTCTTTTCCTTCCTTTTCTTTCCTTCCCTTCCCTTTTTTACTTCCCTTCCTTTCCCTTCCCTTTTTTTACTTCCCTTCCTTTACTTTTTTCCTTCCTTTCCTTCTTTTCCTTTCCTATGTTCCCTTTCCTTCCCTTCTTTTCCCTTCCTTCCCTTCTTTTCCTTCTTTTCCCTTTTTCCTTCCCTTCCTTTTCCCTTCCTTTCCTTTCTTTTTCCCCTTCCTTTCCTTTCCCCCTTCCTTTCCTGTTTACCTTTCCTTTCCGTTTTTCCTTCCTTTCCTATTTACCTTTCCTTTCCGTTTTTNTCCCTTTTTTCCTTCCCTTCCTTTGCTTTTTTCCTTCCTGTCCTTTCTTCCTTCCTTTCCCTTCCCTACTTCCTTTCCTTCCTTTCCTTTTCTTTCCCTTCCCTTGTTTTACTTCCTTTCCTTCCCTTTTTTCCTACCTTTCCTCTTTTCCTTCCTTTTCTTTCCTTCCCTTCCCTTTTTTACTTCCCTTCCTTTCCCTTCCCTTTTTTTACTTCCCTTCCTTTACTTTTTTCCTTCCTTTCCTTCTTTTCCTTTCCTATGTTCCCTTTCCTTCCCTTCTTTTCCCTTCCTTCCCTTCTTTTCCTTCTTTTCCCTTTTTCCTTCCCTTCCTTTTCCCTTCCTTTCCTTTCCTTTTCCCCTTCCTTTCCTTTCCCCCTTCCTTTCCTATTTACCTTTCCTTTCCGTTTTTCCTTCCTTTCCTATTTACCTTTCCTTCTCTTCCCCTTTTTACTTCCTTTCCTTCCCTTTCCTTTCTTCCTTCCCTTCCTTTCCCTTCCCTTCCTTCCCCCTGTATCTTTGCCCCTGTCTTGCTGAGGAGCTCTAACAGCCAGTGGCTGCCACTGTGCCCGTCCGCGTTCGCAGGGTTCTATTTTCTCCAGCATCCCCCCAGGACCACCTGCATTTCACAGGAGCTGCAGCAGGAGGAATTGGCTGCTGGGAGAGGCCCTGGGAATTACAGAAGTAGCTAAATCACAGCTTTCTGTGGTGTGGCTGATTTTCAAATCAGGTCTTGAAAGGCTCACTCCTGTGCGTAGCTTCTCCTCCCTCCGAACCCCTGCTGGCACAGTAATAAATTAAATGTGTCACTTTCTTTACACATTAAACCTCTCCAAGCATTTGCTGCCTGTGAAAACAATGCACTACATGAATTAGAGAGATGCTTCATGGCAAAAAAAAAAAGGGGTTGGGGTTTGTTGGTTGATTTTTTTTTTTGGGGCTTTTCATATTGCTTTTCATTTACTTTCTCATTCACTCTATTCCCACCTGGCTGAAAGGCAAGGAATAGGAAGGTAACCATCTGCAAAATGGAAGATATTTTTAGGCAGAGATAATACTTTTTTTAATTTCTTTTCCCTATTTTTTTTAAACTCACATAAATGCTGAACAGTTCCTGCTTTGTTTACTTTTGCCACCAACCACAAGCTTACATTTTACACCCCTGTAGTAGTTTTAATTATTCTCCTGCTTCTATATCCACTGCTTTGTTTTCAGGCATTTCTTTGTCTCCTACTGCTCATGACCCCAGGAGAGCATTGTTCTTTCTTAATGCCAGAAATTATCAGAGCAGGCCTGGAGGTGAAGGTGGTTCCTGTCTTGAAGGAGAAGTGATTTTTAACCTCCTGATTTCACACTAAGCTGCCTTCCGAGACCTGCAAAGCTTTTCCTTTCCTCATCACTGCAACTCAAGAAAGAAAACCTTTTTTTTTTTTTCCTCCCCTTCCTTTTTTAATTCACCTGGGATTAACTTCCATGCAATCACTGAATGAATTGGGTTGGAAGGGACCTCCAAAGGTCATCTTGTCCAACCTCCCTGCAGTCAATGGGGACATCCCAACTAGAGCAGGCTGCTCGGGGCCACATCAAGTCTGACTTTGAATGTCTCCAGGGATGAGTTCTCCACCACAGCCCTGGGCAGCCTGTGCCAGTCTCTCCCCACCCTCACTGTGCAGAGCTTCCTCCTGCTGCCCAACCTAACTCTGCCCTGCTCCACTTCCAAACCTCAGCCTGTGCCCACAGCCCCTTCTGAGCAGTCCCTCCCCAGCCTGCCTGCAGCTCCCCTGCAGATACTGAGCTGCAGCTCTAAGGTCTCCTGGAGCCTTCTCTCCTCCAGGCTGCAGAGCCTCAACCCTCCCAGCCTGTCCCCACAGGAGAGGTGCTGCAGCCCTCTGAGCATCTTTGTGGCCTCCTCTGGACCCACTCCATCAAGTCCATGTCTATCTTGTGCTGGGGGCCCCACAGCTGGCCACAGCTGCAAGTGAGGTCTGCCCAGAGCAGAGGGGCAGGATCCCCTCTCTCCACCTCTGCCCGCACCANTTTGTTGGTTGATTTTTTTTTTTGAGGCTTTTCATATTGCTTTTCATTTACTTTCTCATTCACTCTATTCCCACCTGGCTGAAAGGCAAGGAATAGGAAGGTAACCATCTGCAAAATGGAAGATATTTTTAGGCAGAGATAATACTTTTTTTAATTTCTTTTCCCTATTTTTTTTAAACTCACATAAATGCTGAACAGTTCCTGCTTTGTTTACTTTTGCCACCAACCACAAGCTTACATTTTACACCCCTGTAGTAGTTTTAATTATTTCCCTGCTTCTATATCCACTGCTTTGTTTTCAGGCATTTCTTTGTCTCCTACTGCTCATGACCCCAGGAGAGCATTGTTCTTTCTTAATGCCAGAAATTATCAGAGCAGGCCTGGAGGTGAAGGTGGTTCCTGTCTTGAAGGAGAAGTGATTTTTAACCTCCTGATTTCACACTAAGCTGCCTTCCGAGACCTGCAAAGCTTTTCCTTTCCTCATCACTGCAACTCAAGAAAGAAAACCTTTTTNCTCCTGCACAGCTCCTCAGCCTCCAGCACCCCAAGCCCTTCTCTGCAGGGCTGCTCTTAACCTCATCACCCCCCAGCCTGGATGGATATTGAAGGTTGACCCAACCCAGCTGCAGGACCTTGCACTGTGCCTTACCGAACCTGGTGAGGTTCTCCTCTTCTCCAGCCTGTCCAGGTCCCCCTGTACTGTGGCAGTAAAACCTTGCTGGGTTTTGACTGGTGCCAGAGGTAGGTGGGTGAAGTGCTGCTGTCTGTGCAGCTCTCAGAGATGTAGCCTGGCTGCTGCCAGACTGAGGGCAGGTGTTGCACTCATGCCTGCCAGCAGATGCAGGCTCTGCCTCGCCAACCTTGCCAACTCCAGTACCATTCTGTCAAAGGGAACCTGAGCAATTTGCTCTGAGCTGTGCATCACTTAACCCTGCCACTAATTATTCATTACCTCTGGAAGCTCAGCACGGGAGGCCTTTGGCTAAGGGGCTGTGAGCTGTGGGCCAGTGCTAGTGACAAGAACCATTACCCCTTAAGCATTACAGAGAGGGATTCACAAATCCTTTGCAAGATTCATAAACCTTCATTTCTCTTTAGGCTTTCTTGCCTGCCTCCCTAACACAGTTAAAAGAGGATCTGTGGGTTTGTTTAGGGTTGTCATTTTGTTCTTTGCTCCTGTAAACTGCTATCAGATCCAGGCAGAAATGAAATATGAAATGTTTTTAATAAGGTATCTTGGTGTAAAATTGCATTATAGGCCACTGCAGGAGAGGGAGATGTGGATAGAAAGTGTCTGTTGCTGTCTGGCTTCTTTCCAGGGTGTGAAGAATATCAAAACACAAAGCTCTGAAACCCAGAGGATGAAGGTAGCTGGAACAGAAAACCACAGAGCCATCAAATCCTGGAGTTAAACAATCACAGAATTGTTTTGGTTGGGAAAGCTCCTTGAGATCATCCAGGCCAACCATTCTCTAACTCTGCCAAGGCTGCCCCTCAGCACCACACCTCTGTGTCTTCTACACAGCTCCAGGGATGGGGATTCCACCACCTTCCTGGGCAGCCTGTGCCAAGCAGTGAAGTTTGCCCATGGGAGCTCATGGAGGAACTCTCCTTAAGTATCTGAGGTAGAAAACAGCACCGAGAGGATTCTGCCTCCTACTCAGCATCCTCCTGCATCCTGCTTCTGAACCACAAATGGGAAGAGTGCATCAGCTGTGTCAGTCCTGCAGCCTGCTGCAGGCTGGGTTCAAAGGCAGAAGAGTGCTGAGCTGGAGGAGTCTCAGGAGGACAGTTGGAAATCTTACTGTAGAACATCTCCAGGGTTGGGGACTCAACCAGCTCCCCGGGGCAGCCTCCTCCACTCTTTGAGAGCCCTTTCAGTCAAGAAGCTCCTTCTAGCACCCAGCCCTTTCAGAAATCTTCCCACTAAAGCCCTCTAAGACCTGTGCAATGATCTGGGCTCAGGGGTAGCTGCAGAAGAGGTCTGGTGCTTGAAGTGTCCTCTCTGAGGGCTTTCAGTCAGATGAAAGTAAGCTGAAAGCTTTCAGAGCTGTCTCATGAGAGGGGTCAGAGGCAGACACCACATCAGCAGCTTTTGCCCAGAAAATCTAGAAGGCTTTGAACTGTTCCTTAGCATCTCCCAGCAGCTCTCTTCTTGGTTTTCCCAACACACACTCCATAGGATAAGGAGTACTACAAGAGGATGATCTCCCTCAGGAACATCATAGCCTAACAATCAAAGGAGGGCAGAACCAGAGGAGAATGTTAGAAGCTGTGTGAAGAGTGTGAAAATGAGTTAAGATGTATAAAAGGTTTAAAAGATTTCACTTCCCTGCACTTTCACATCGGGTCTGGGTTTCACTCAGCTGGAAAACTCTTCCTGTGATCTGCCATCCAGAGCCAGAGGGACACAGCCAGGAGGCCTCCCCAGCTCCTCCAGCAGAAGTGCCCTGGGTGCCTCCCACCACCCTTCTCTGGAGCTCTCTGCACAAGTTTGCTGACATATTCCACAGGCAGTGACCAAATCCTAACCAAAGCTGGGAAAATGAATACAGTGCTAAGGAAAAGCTCCTTACAGTGAGGGAGACAGAGCCCTGGAGCAGGCTGCCCAGAGAGCTTGTGGAGTCTCTTCTTTGGGAGACATTCAAACCCCACCTGGATCTGCTCCTGCGTGACCCTGGCTCTGTGCTTCTATGGCTCTGTGCTTCCAGGGTTCTGTGGCTCCCTGGCTCTGTGCATCTACGATGCTGTGCTTCCACAGCTCTGTGGCTCTGTGACCCTGGCTCTGTGCTTCTATGGCTCTGTGCACTACGATGCTGTGCTTCCACAGCTCTGTGGCTCTGTGACCCTGGCTCTGTGCTTCTATGGCTCTGTGCTTCTATGGCTCTGTGCTTCTATGGCTCTGTGCACTACGATGCTGTGCTTCCACAGCTCTGTGGCTCTGTGACCCTGGCTCTGTGCTTCTATGGCTCTGTGCTTCTATGGCTCTGTGCTTCTATGGCTCTGTGCACTACGATGCTGTGCTTCCACAGCTCTGTGGCTCTGTGACCCTGGCTCTGTGCTTCTATGGCTCTGTGCTTCTATGGCTCTGTGCACTACGATGCTGTGCTTCCACAGCTCTGTGGCTCTGTGACCCTGGCTCTGTGCTTCTATGGCTCTGTGCTTCTATGGCTCTGTGCACTACGATGCTGTGCTTCCACAGCTCTGTGGCTCTGTGACCCTGGCTCTGTGCTTCTATGGCTCTGTGCTTCTATGGCTCTGTGCACTACGATGCTGTGCTTCCACAGCTCTGTGGCTCTGTGACCCTGGCTCTGTGCTTCTATGGCTCTGTGCTTCTATGGCTCTGTGCACTACGATGCTGTGCTTCCACAGCTCTGTGGCTCTGTGACCCTGGCTCTGTGCTTCTATGGCTCTGTGGCTCCCCAGCTCTGTGCATCTACGATGCTGTGCTTCCACAGCTCTGTGGCTCTGTGCTTCTGTGACTCTGTGCTTCCATGGCTCCTTGGCTCTGTGGTTCCATTGCTCTGTGGCTCCCTGGTTCCCTGGCTCTCTGGTTCCATAGCTCTGTGGCTCCCTGGCTCTCTGGTTCCAAGGCTCTGTGGCTCCCTGATTCTGAGGCTCTGTGGTTCCATGGCTCTGTGGCTCCCTGGGTGTGTGGTTCCATGGCTCTCTGATTCTGAGACTCTGTGGCTGCATGGCTCTGTGCTTCTGTGGCTCTATGCTTCCCTGGCTTTGTGCTTCTGTGCTTCCATGGCTCTCTGGTTCTATAGCTCTGTGGGTCCATGGCTCTCTGGTTCTGTGGGTCCATGGCTCTGTGCTTCCATGGCTCTCTGGTTCTATAGCTCTGTGGGTCCATGGCTCTGTGCTTCCATGGCTCTCTGGTTCTATAGCTCTGTGGGTCCATGGCTCTCTGGTTCTGTGGGTCCATGGCTCTGTGCTTCCATGGCTCTCTGGTTCTATAGCTCTGTGGGTCCATGGCTCTCTGGCTCAGTGGCTCTGTGCTTCCATGGCTCCATGGCTCTGTGCTTCTACAACTCTGGTTCCATGGTACTGTGGTTCTGTGCCCTGTGGCTCTGTGGTTCCATTCCAAACCAAAATCAGTGTATTTGGGGGGGATTTAAAAATAAATAAACAAACCAACAAGTCCAGAGGAAATCCACATCCTGTGAAATTAATTTCTGCAGAAAACTCTTCATCAATTTCAAGAGCTCCCCATGAACAACCTACCATGGGGAATTTTCTAAGAGAATAAATTCTCCTTTTTTTTTTTTTTTGGCTTTCCCTTGTTATTACCCTGCTATAAAAAAAATGCAGACTTCAAATAAACAGGGAAAGAAGCAAACTAAAAGCCCTCCAGGTTACAGAACATTTGATTCCTTTCAATAGCCTTATCAAGGTCATTTTGCATTGGGAAAAGAAAAAAAAAAGAGGGAATGACGAAGTTAGAGAAACTGTGTGGAGAATTAAGTCTATTTGAAGCATTCTGGACAGCAGCCCTTTGACAAACAACTCCTCAGCAAAGGAAGCTGTTGCTAGGATACCCCAGACACTGCCATCAGGAGAATGGGGAGGGGGCTTTTATTTCCTCCCCCCCCCCTTCTTAACATTTGAAACAAGAACCCTTGATTGATGAACATAAGAGATGATGAATGCTGGTATCAAAGCTACCTGCTGAACTACAGCCAGAGTGGGACCTTCAGGTCCAGGTTGAAAAGCCAAAGTGAAGTTAAAGCCTTCAAAGTCAAAGCCATCAAGAAGCTGAGGAGGAAGGGATGGTCACAGGAGAGGAGAGTGGGGGCTGGAGAACAGGGCTGGTGGGCAGCAGCTGAGGGGAGTTTAATCTGGAGGAAAGGAGGCTGAGGGGAGAACTTTTCACTCTCTGCAGTTCCCTGAAGGAGGCTGCAGTGAGGTAGGTGTTGGTCTCTTCTCCCTAGGAACAACTCATAGGAGGAGAGGAAATTGTCCCAAGTTGCATCAGGGGAGGTTTAGGCTGGATATAAAAATAAACCTCTTGACTGAAAGGGTTCTCAAGGACTGGCACAGGCTGCCCAGGGAGGTGAATTCCCACTCCTAGAGGCAGAGATGTGGTGCTGAGGGCCATAGTTTAGCACCAGCCTTGGTAGGGTTAGAGAATGGTTGGGCTGGATGATGGACAACAAGGATCTTCTGGGTCAAGGCAATGCCAAGCACCAATGCAGGCTGGGCAGTGCCTGGCTGGAGAGCAGCCCTGAGGAGAGGGACTTGAGGGTGCTGGTGGAGGAGAAGCTCAACATGAGCCAGCAGTGTGCACTGGCAGCCCAGAGAGCAACCAGAGCCTGGGCTGCAGCAGCAGTGTGGGCAGCAGGGCAGGGAAGGGATCCTGTCCCTCTGCTCCCCACTACTGAGACCTCACCTGGAGCAGTGCATGCAGTGCTGGAGCCCCTGGGACAAGAGGGATGTGGAGGGGCTGGGAGGTATCCAGAGAAGGGCCACGAGGATGAGCAGAGGGCTGGAGCTGCTCTGCTGGGAGCAGAGACTGAGGCAGTTGGGGCTGTGCAGGCTGGAGAGAAGGCTCCCAGGGGACCTTCTTGTGGCCTTGCAGCATCNGCTGAAGGGAATGGAACAGCTCTGGTAGGAGCAGAGCCTGAGGGAGCTGCTTGGGCTGTGTGCTGGCAGAGGAGAGCCTGAGAGGTGCCCTCAGCAATGGGTATCAATGTGTGCAGGGTGAGTGCCAGGAGGCTGCAGCCAGGCTCTGCTGGGTGATGCCCAGTGCCAGCACAAGGGGCACTGGGTGGGAGCTGAGGCAGAGGAAGTTCCATGGAAACATGAGGAGGAATTTTTCCCTGTGAGGGTGCCAGAGCCTGGCACAGGCTGCCCAGGGGGGCTGTGGAGTCTCCCTCTCTGGAGAGATTCCAACCCTGCCTGGATGTGTTCCTGTGTGACCTGCTCTAGGAGATGCTGCTCTGGCAGGGGTTGGCCTGGCTGAGCTTTGGAGCTCCCTCCCAGCCCCTGACACTCTGTGGCTCTATCAAGCATCAGAGTGAACAGATGCTGCAGTGGAGCTGAGGGCAGCCTGCAGCCACTTCATGCTGCTGGAGCCAAGGACAAATAAAACCTCAACAAGCAAAACCTCACCATGAATGGGTGCTGAAGAGGTCTCCTGCCTGGGAATGGCTCATGAGTTGAAATCACACAAATGTCAGGCTTGGAAGGGACTTCAAGGACCACCTAGTTCCAACCCCCCTGCCATGGGCAGGGACACCTCCCGCTGGGTCAGCTTGCCCAGAGCCACATCCAGAAGACCAAAGGAGTATGGAAATTGTGCAGACCTCATGTAAAATTTGGTTGATGGGCAAAATGTTGGCTCTGTTACATTTGGTATTTGATGGTATTTCATAGCTCTCCCTGCCAGAGACAGTGCCCAAGGTTCTCCAGGTGGCTCTGCTACCAATGCCAGAGCAGCTCTGCCTTGCTCTGGATCTGCAGTCAGAGCAGAAGAGTTGACAAAGCAACTCAGCTTGCATGAGAAGTTCCCTGCGCTGCTGCAGGAAGAGCGCAAAGGTATCCCCCTCCTAATTACAATCTGGATGCTGTCAGCTGATAATCTTCCTCGTGAGGAACATAATGAGCTGCCTAATTAAATATGCAATTCCTTGACATTTCAACGGGTCAATTTTATTTTACTCTGTGTCTGATCACTTATTGGAGGTGCTCCTTGCAGGCATGTTTATTATACTAACCATAATTAATAACCAGCACAACAGAGCCTTCTGAAACAGAAGGGTGAATGATGCAGCTCTGTCCTTTTGCTCAGCTGAAGTTGTTAGAGAGAATAACTCTAATTAAGTAGAGGATGGAGACTTAATAAAGTCCTCCTCATCCTTCCAGACTTCCCACATCTATCTTCTGACTTCTCTCTTTCTTAAAGTCAGCTCTTTATTCCTTCTGGCTTTAATGAATGCATAAAGCTGCAAGGAGAGGGCAAGACAGCTCAGCTTTCCTGAGACAACACCTGGGAAGCTGCTCCTGCCGACAGCTTGTTGCTGGACCCCCCTGCTATAGCAGGATCACCTTCAGTGGAGCACACAAACACATCCTGGTGGGCTCTGAATGCCTCCAGAAGCATGACTCAGTTACACAGTGCAGTAGAGGATGGACCCCCACAAACCTCAGAACAGGCAAAGAAAAAAGTGCAGGGGGTGCAGCACCTGAGCTCAGCATGATTAGAATCANCAGCTGGGGTCTGAGGAGAGCAGAGCAAAGGGGCACAATCCCCTTCCTTGCCCTGCTGCCCACACTGCTCTTGCTGCAGCCCAGCACACAGTTGCTGTCTGGGCTGCACTCACACTGCAGGCTCAGGTTGAGCTTTTCATCACCCCAGACCCCCAGGGCCTGTTCCTCAGGGCTGCTCTCCAGCATCAATGTCTTTTGCTTCATTTCCTCTAAATCCTTTTCTTTCACCTGTCTCAGAGTGCCTCAGAATGGGCTGGGTAAGGAGGGACCTCCAAAGCCCACCCAGCCCAAACCCCTCTGCAGTCAGCAGGAGCATCCTCAACTAGATCAGGCTGCCCAGAGCCCTGTGGAGCCTCACCTTACACAGCTCCAGGGCTGCCCCTGTCAGCAGCAGCTCTCTCAGTAGCACCACCACGCAGGTATCCACCAGCTGGGAAACCTCACAAACCTGTAAAACACATCAATGAGACCTCCTGCCATGTGTAGCTTGCCAGTGGATAAAAGGTTTAAAAATAAACCCAGGTTTTGGCAAGCCCCAGCTGCCTGCTTGCCAACTTGGAAAGGAGCAGGCTGAGCAGGGTAGAGCAATTAAACATTTTTAGTCTTTGTTTTTCATGGTATTGTCTTCATTTTATTGCTCCCTGTTAAGGCAGCCTAAATATTGCTTCAAAACATGAGCTCTGAGGTCCTCCCCTCGCAGCCACAGCCTCTGGTCAGCAGGTCTGAGTTACCCAGAGCAGAGCCCAGAGCTGGCTGGTAGGAAAGCCTGCACCTCCCAGCCTGCAGCTCAGCACCAAGGTGCTTTTGTGATGCCTCCTTGTAGAGGGTGGGTGCTGAAGGGCTGGGGGATGAACAAGCACCACTGCCCACCGAGTCAGGCAGCAGAGTAAAACACTTCCCTGCTCTTGCCAAGCAACAAATTTAGGACCCAATTCCATTAGAGCCCAGCCAGCTTCCTTGCTGCAGAGCCTGGCCAGGGCTTGTACTGAAATCAGCTCTCTGCTTCCAGAATGCAGATGAGAACTCAAGACAGCCTCATTAAAAACATTCATGGGGCTTGGGCTTCTTCTCTTCCTTTTCTTTTTTTCAGTTGGTGTTTGGTTCTGCTTGACATGATTTAATGTCAGGCAGCTCTGAGCACCACAGCTCCCCTGCATGCATAGATTCACGCAGTGGCTGGGGCTGGAAAGGAGCTTAAAGCTCAGCCAGCTCCAACCCCCCTGCAGGGATACTTCCCACCAGCACAGCTTGCTCAGGGCCTCATCCAGCCTGGCCTTGAACACCTCCAGGGAGGGGACATCCACAGCCTCCCTGAGTGCCTCACCACCCTCACTGCCAAGAATCTCTCTCCCCCTGCCATGGGCTGGGACACCTCCACCAGCCCAGGTTGCTCAAGGCCTGAGAAAAGAGCAGAGCAAAGGGCTCCAGAGAAGCTGAGGTGTCTGCAGCACTTCTCTGACAACAAAAGACAGAGAACTGGAGCTGTTTAGTCTGCAAAAGGGAAGGCTGAGAGAGGATCTCATCAGTGCTGATCAATACTTCAAGGGTGGGTGTCAGGGGATGGGGCCAGGCTTTGTGCAGTGGTGCCCAGTGAAAGGACAAGGCATAACTGGCACACACTTGAACATCAGAAGTTCCTTCTAAATATGAGAAGAAACTTCTTTAATTTCAGGATGACAGAGCCCTGGAGCAGGCTGCCCAGAGAGGTTCTGGAGTCTGTATCTCTGGAGTCATTCAAACTGTCCCTGTGTAATCTCCTGTTGGTGACTCTGCCTTGGCAGGGGAGCTGGACCTGATGGTCCCCAGAGGGCCCTTCCAAACCCTGCCATTGTGTGATTCTGAGATTGCACTCTGCCAGCACTGCCAGCCCTGATGGGCCAGCCCCAGCCTGGCACTTCTGGGCTGTGCCTGACTTGACCGGCCTCCGGCTGCCCTCCCTGCGGCTCCCGAGCGGCCTCCGGCTGCCCTCCCTGCGGCTCCCGAGCGGCCTCCAGCT
>WBNM01022416.1:67770-77892 GCA_013399055.1 Ramphastos sulfuratus | reverse complement strand
GCGGCTCCCGAGCGGCCTCCGGCTGCCCTCGCTGCGGCTCCTGAGCATTTTATCTTGTCACAGTGATGTTCTGCCTGTGAACCCTTGATCTCCCAGCTCAGCAGTCCTGCCCCTCTCTGTCAGTTTTGTCTCTCTTATCTGTGCACAGACAGGCTCACAGCTCTGCCTCGGCAGGCGCAGTCAAGGTTACACAGCTGGGGTGTATCAAAGCTGGACCCCTTACAAGAGCAGATAAAACTCCAGCAGGTTTGCCAGGGGAGCCAAGTGACAGCAGGAGCTACAAAGAGAGGGCTGGAGTGTGCCATGGCACCATCTGGGTCTGTCTCAGACACCATTTCATCCCACTCCAGCCTCATTCCTGATGACTTCCCTGCTCCTTCTGACCCCACTTGCTGGTTTTCCTCCCCCTCCACATGTCTCCAGTTTTCTAACCCTTGTGCCCAGTTGCCACCAGCTGTTGGGTTTCAGGTGTCCAATGGCAGCTTGTGCCCCACTGCTCACAAAACCTTTCCAACAAAGGCAGTGTTTGCCACAGGTTTCTCACTGTAGAGTTACCAGTAGCAGAAAGACCTCAGTTTGGACTTTACCCCTGCCAGGCACTGGAATTTCAGCCAAGGGAATAAGTTTTCTTCTCATTCCATCCTCTCCACAGCAAATCTCAGGACACCTCCCCCTAGCCCAGGTTGCTGAAGCTCTCATCCAGTCTGGCCTTGAACACCCCCAGGCAGGAGGCAGCCACAGCCTCCCTGGGCAACCTGTGCCAGTCTCTCCTCATCCTCACTCTAAACAATTACTTCTTCAGCTCCAGTCTCAATCTGCCCTCTTCCAGCTTTGGTTGTGTGCTAACAGAACACAGTCTGAGGCATAAAAAAAGCAACTGACAAACTGTCAGGGTTTAGTGGGCATGGAGGTGTTGGGTTGATGGTTGCAGTTGATGGCCTCAGAGGGTTTTCCAGCCTGAATGAGTCTCTGATTCAGTGCCAGCAGCAGTGTGCCCAGGTAGCCAGGGCATGTTTCCTGCACTACATAAATCCTGTGTGTCCAAACTGCCTAACCNCTGCCCACACTCCACTGGCTGCAGCCAGCACTCAGCTGCCTGCTGGGCTGCAGGAGGGCACTGCTGGCTCCTGGGGAGCTGATCAGCACCCAACACCCCAAGGCTCTTTCTCCAGGGCTGCTCTCAACCCACTCTGCACCCAGCCTGGATTCAGCCTGACCCAGTTGTAGGACTTTGCACTGTCCCAGCTCTCAAGCCTGCCAAGATCTTTCTGGATGGATCCATGGATCCCTTCCCTCCAGCAAGCCCAGAGCACCACATGGTTTGGTGTCACCAGCAAACTCACTGAGAGTGCCTCAGTGCCACTGCCTATGCCAAACAGGACTCAGGACAGACCCCTGAGGACCTCCACTTTTAAAATTCTTCTTTACTGTTGCAGGAAAAGAAAAAAAAATAAAAGAAAGAAAAAAAGCAACCAGAAACCAACCTCACAAAGATTTAAACCCAAATGATAGATTCCTGTTCTGGGCAATCTGATCTAGCTGAGGATCCTCCTGCTTGCTGCAGAGGGGTTAGACTAAATGACCTTTGGAGGTCCCTTCCTACCCTGACCCTTTGGTGGTTCTATGATAAGTGAGGATGTGTGCTTGAACCTGGCAGCAGGAGAGAGCTTCCAACCTGTGTTGTGCAGTCAGAACATTCAGCCAGGCTAATATTGATCTGTGGGACAGTGTGAAGCCAGCAAATTGTGGCTCTCTCCCAGCCTTTCAAACATGGAACTACTTGGGAGGAATTAAGCATCTTTGGATGCTTAATTCACCAGTTCAAAAATACTCCACATCAGAATCAGCCCAACTGATTTCCTATTCTGCCTCAATTTCACCACATTGTCTCTGTGCTCTCCTTACACAGAATGCAAAAAGGACAGAAAAAAAAAAAATCTGTGCAGTGGAAAAGATTAAACTGAAGGAACACACAGAGCATAAGACATCAGCCCCCATCCCAACAGCTTCCTCACCTGAGCGGGGCAAAGGCAGCCTGAGCCAGCTGGAGGTGTCCCTGCTGCCTGCAGGGGTTTGGGTGAGATGACCTCTGAGGGTCCCTTCCCACCCCATGCAATCTGTGCAGCTGTGGAGCAGCCAGAAAGGCCTTTTGGGCACAACACCCATCAAGGGAGACAGCTCACAGCTGTCCCCAGGGGCTGAGCTGCAGCACAGAGCCACAGGGTGGGCTTGGTTGGAAAAGACCTTTCAGCTCATCCAGTCCCACCATTGCCTGACCTTACCAAGGCTGGGGCTGAACCCTGCCCCTCAGCACCACAGCTCTGCCTCTCTGAATCCCCTCCTGGCATGGGCATTCAACCACCTCCCTGGGCAGCCTGTGCCAGGCTTGGAGAACCCTTTCAGTCAAGAAGTTTCTTCTCATATCCAACCTAAACCTCCCCAGGTGCAACTTGAGGCCATTTTCTCTCCTCCTATCTCTCCTTACTAGAGAGAAGAAAGTGNGTGCCTGGGGAGGGTTAGGTTGGAGATGAGGAAAAACTTCTCCTGCAAGAGTGGTCAGAGACTGGCACAGGCTGCCCTGGGAGGTGGTGGAGTCAACATCCTTGGAGGTGTTCACAAAACCTGTGGCCATGGCACTTTGGGACAGGGTTTAGTGGCCATGGTGGGGCTGGGCTGCAGGTTGGGCTGGGTGATTTTGGAGGTCTTTTCCAATTAAACCAAGTCTGATTCTGTGATTAATATCAGACTGCTCCTCTAAGCCTTCCAAGACAAAATGCCCCTAACCAGCAGAGTTCATTTTCTTCTGAAAGAAGAGTTTTACCACTTTTTCTGTCTGGATTTCCAGAGGATTCAGGAATTCAGCAGACAACTCCAGCAGAGTTTGCCATGGCTGCATCTGCTCTGGGCTGCAGGATGACAAAGAAATAAATCAAAATGTAAGCAGCCCTGCTCTGTGGTTTCATTGCTGCGTGAGGAGCTGATGGAATTGAACTGTTGTGTACAGTGTCATTTTGCCTGCATAATGTAATAACTGCTTGATGGAGAAGAAGCTGAGGAGCTCATTACTTGACCCAGATTTACAACTGAACTTGTAAATCTATTTGCTTTCAATAAAGCTGACAGAGATTGACCAGCACCCTCGTTAACACTTTGATAGACACCCTCCTTTAATGGCACCCTAATTACACAACAGCCACTGCTCCAGGCTCCCAGGACCAAACCTCAGCCTGGAAATAGCAGCAGCCACCAGATTTAACTCATGCATTTGGTTTATTAAGGAGACCAGAAATAGCAATTCCCTTTTCTGACAGTCGTAGGAGAAAAGCTACTCAAAAAAAAAAAAAAAAAAAAAAAAGAAAGAAAAACAAAAATATCAGAAAATGGTCTGGAAAAAAGAAAGGCTAAAATCCCAAATGCATCTCATCTGCCTGGAGCACTCCTAAAGCACCTACTGCCAGGATGGCAGAGTGTGAAGAGCTCCCCTGCCTGCCTCCTAAGGAAGTCAGCTCCTTCCTGTTCCCGGGGGATGCAAACTGGTGTAGGATGTGAGTGAGTCAGCCCTGGAACAGGCAAAAAAGTAGTGCAGGGGATGTATCACCTGAGCTCAGCACCAATATGTTTTGCTCCTGTTCCTCCAGATCCTTTTCCTCCACCTGTCTCAGAGTGTGAAGATGAAACTAGAATCATAGAATAGAATGGGTTGGGTTGGGTTGGAAGAGACCTCCAAAGGTTAACTACTCCAAGCCCCTGCACTCAGCAGGGACATCCTCCACTAGAGCAGGGTGCTCACAGCCTTGAGCCTGATCTTGAACATAGAATCATAGAGTCATAGAATCATAGTCATAGAATCACAGAGTGGTCTGGGGTGGAAGAGACCTCCAAAGCTCATCCAGTCCAACCCCCTCTGCACTCAGCAGGGACATCCTCCACTGGAGCAGGTTGCTCACAGCCTTGCTGAGCCTGATCTTGAATACAAAATCATAGTCATAGAATCAGTGGTCTGGGTTGGAAGAGACCTCCANTGGGTTGGAAGAGACCTCCAAAGGTTAACTACTCCAACCCCCTGCACTCAGCAGGGACATCCTCCACTAGAGCAGGTTGCCCACAGCCCTGTCCAGCCTCACCTTGAATATCTCCAGGGTTGCCCCTGTCAGCAGCAGTTTAAACCCAGTTTCATCAGGATGGATTCAGATGGTTCATTAAACCATCAGTAGGTAAATGGTNGGACATCCTCCACTGGAGCAGGTTGCTCACAGCCTTGCTGAGCCTGATCTTGAATACAAAATCATAGTCATAGAATCAGTGGTCTGGGTTGGAAGAGACCTCCAAAGCTCATCCAGTCCAACCCCCTCTGCACTCAGCAGGGACATCCTCCACTAGAGCAGGTTGCCCACAGCCATGTCCAGCCTCACCTTGAATATCTCCAGGGTTGCCCCTGTCAGCAGCAGTTTAAACCCAGTTTCATCAGGATGGATTCAGATGGTTCATTAAACCATCAGTAGGTAAATGGTATTCTGGGGGGTATTAAGAGGAGCTTGTCCAGCAGGGCCAGGGAAGTTCTCTTTCCTCTTTACTCTGCCCTGCTGAGGCCACACCTGGAATCTCTTGTCCAGTTCTGGGCTCCCCAGTTTAAGAGGGACATGGAACTACTGGAGAGGGTCCAACAGAAGCCACAAAGGTGCTGAGGGCCCTGGAGCACCTTAACCAGGAGAGGTGGAGAGACCTGGGCTGTGTAGTCTGGAGAAAAGAAGACTAGGAGGGGATCTTGTCGGTGCTGGTCAGGAGGATGGGGTCAGGCTCTTTTTGGTGGTGCCCAGTGATGGGACAAGGGGCAGTGGACAGGAACTAGAACACAGGAGGTTCTACTTAAACATAAGGAGAAATCTCTTTCCAGTGAGGATGGCAGAGCCCTGGAGCAGGCTGCCAGGAGAGGTTATGGAGTTTCCTTCTCTGGAGACTTCCCAGACCCACCTGGACATGTTCCTGTGCACCTTGCTCTAGGCTGCTTTAGCAGGGGGGTTGGGCTGGATGATCTCCAGAAGTCCCTTCCCACCGACACCATTCTGTGGCTCTGTCATCACACCTCTAATTATCAGCTGCAGCTTTGTGCAGAGGTTTTGTGCAGTCTTAGGTTCAGGAAACAGTTTCTTTATTACTTTGTGGTTTAGCTGCCACTCTGTCACTCCCCTTCCATCAATAGGACACGGGGAGAAAATACAACAAAGAGCTCCTGGGTCGAGATAAGGACAGGGAAGATCACTTAGCAATTACTGTCACGAGGGAAACAGATGGGACCTGAGGAAAAAAATTATTTCATTTATTGCCAATCAAGCAGAGGAGGTTAATAAGAAACAAGAACAAATCTAAAACCACCTTCCCCCCACTCCTCCTCTCTTCCCAGGCTCCACTTCACTCCCAGCTGCTCTACATCCTCCTGTTCAAAGAGTGCAGTGGGATGGGGAATGGAGGCAGCTGCCATCAGTTCAGCACTTGGTCTCTGCTGCCCCTTCCTCCTCAGTCCATCATCAAGTCTCACACATGCCAAACTGTCCTTCACAAACTTCTCTGAGTCCTTCCCACTTCACAAACTGCTCCACAGTTGGTGCTTCTCACAGCCTTCTGTCCTCCAGCGTGGGTGCTCCATGGGGGTCACGATTCTGCCACCAAACCTGTTCCTGTGTGCTGCAGCTCCTGTGTGCTGCAGTTCCTATGTGCTGCAGCTCCTGCCAGCAGTTCCAGCATGGGCTCTGCAGAGCATCATTCAGGTTGGACAAGACCCTTGAGATCATTAGGTCCAACCACTAACCCTACTCCACCAAGATGACCACTAAACCAGATCACTAAGCACATCTGACCAACCCTTAAACACCTCCAGGGACAGGGACTCCACCACCTCCCTGGGCAGCCTGTGCCAAGGCCTGACCACTCTTGCAAGGGAACAGATGTTACTAATGTCTAGCCTAAACAGGAACAGGCTGCCCAGGGAGGCTGTGGATGCTCCCTCCCTGGAGGTGTTTGAGGCCAGGTTGGACAAGCTGGGCCAGTGGGAGGTGTCCCTGCCCGTGGCAGGAGCTGGATGAGCTTTAAGGTCCCTCCCAACTCAAAGCATTGGTTTTATGATTCTCTGATTCTGTGACTCAGTGAACAAGCTCTAACTCACAAGTGGCAACCCAGCCTACTCAAAGTGTAAAAGGGCAACACAGTGTTGCAGCAGATACACACACCCTGGAACCATGCAGGCAGAGAGCAGAGCCTCAGGAGCTGCTGCTGGCTGCAGACAAATATGGGTGATTTAGTGAACATTTTAACCTGGACCAGATCTCAGCACAACCACAGCTCTGCAAGACTCCAGATCATAGAATCATAGAATCAAGGTCCAGGCTGGAAGGGACCTCCAAAAGTCATCCAGTCCAACCCCCCTTGCAGTCAGCAGGGACATCCTCTACAAGAGGAGGTTGCCCAGACCCCTGTTGAGCCTCACTTTGGATATCTCCCAGAGATGGAGCCTCATCCACCTCCCTGGGCAACCTGTTAGAGTGTTCCAGCAGCCTCCTGGTGCAGAACTTGTTCCTCACATCCAGTCTGTCCCAGAAACCTGTAGACAGTTCACTTTGAGACATGGTTTGGTGGCCATGCTGCTGTTGGTTTGATGGTTGGACTTGATGATCTTAGAGATCTGTTCCAACTGCAGCCTTCCTGCAGGATCCCTTCAGGCACTGGCAGCAGCTCTGAGGTCCCCCTGGAGCCTTCTCCTCTGCAGGCTGCACCCCCCCAGCTCCCTCAACCTGTGCTCACAGCAGAGCTGCTCCAGCCCTGGCAACATCTTTGTGGCCTCCTCTGGCCTCACTCCACAGCTCTGTGTCCTCCTTCTGCTGGGGACAGCAGAGCTGGAGGCAGGACTGGAGGTGAGGTCTGAGCAGGGCAGAGCCAAGGGGCACAATCCCCTCTCTTGCCCTCTGCCCACACCCCTCTGGCTGCAGCCAGCACTCAGCTGCCTGCTGGGCTGCAGGAGGGCACTGCTGGCTCCTGGGGAGCTGCTCAGCACCCAACACCCCCAAGGCTCTTTCTTCAGGGCTGCTCTCAACCCACTCTGCACCCAGCACAGGTTTGGCCCAGAGCTCCACTCCATCCACCTTGGATGTGCCAGACTTGTGCCAGCACAGACCTGCTGCCTGTTTGAGCACTAAAACCCTTGAAGAGCATTAGGCACAAGTCCCCAACTCACCTAATACATGCTGCAGTTGAATGCAGAGCCTGTTATATTCCCAATATCCATTTTTTTCCAGTGCTCTGCACATTAGGATGACTCATTTCAAAGCTTGCACTTCCATCTAACATGCAGCAGAAGTAGGGAAGGTGAAATATGGGAGTGCACAGATCATTTAGAAAGGGTTTCTGCTGGAATGGATAAAGTGGAAGGGAAGAGAGAAACTTTGTGACACTTCCCCACGCTCACAGACACCGCAAACTTTTCCCTGCTGTTCTGGGTGTGACAATTTAGGCCAAAGCTTAGAGACTGAAATCAACCAAACCATTATAGAGTCATTGAATCATTAAGGTTGGAGAAGACCTCTAAGACCATCTAGTCCAACCACCAACCCAACACCTCCACGACCACTCAGCTCTGTACCACAGTGCCATGTCCACATATTTCTTCAACACCTCCAGGGATGGGAACTCCACCACCTTCCTGGGCAGCCTGTGCCTGACCACTGGTGGAGGAAAGACCNACCTGATGCAATCTGTGACTCTCTGGTGAGAGGCTGTAATGTTGGGTTAGTGGTGCAGCACTCATGAGAGGGAAGAGTGTCCTCAAAAGTTCTAGCAGGAAAAATGTGACCAGCACAGCAATAATGTTCTTTTTTTTCCCCCACCTTTAATAGTTCCCCCCATTTTTTTTCCCCCCTAAAGAAAACCAAAATTAGTTTATTTTTCATGCTGCTAATCTTCAGTTTGAAACAATCAAACAAACAAACAAAACCCCCAAAAAACCAAACCACAAATTAAAAATAGCAATAAATGGATTAGGGCAAATTTGAAAACCTCTTGTTTGAAAGCAAGTGAAGAGCAGAATTCCTCGGTCTGCTGAAACTTGTCACCTTCAATTGTTCCTAGTGACAGATTTCCTAATGCTCAGCAGGCACTCAGGCATTCTGTGTTTGCTGGAGTGTGCATCTTGGAGCCTTCACAGCTGCACTGATTCTCTCCTTCCTATTTCTGCTGCTGACTCGGAAAGGCTTCACAGTATGGGGGAGAATGATGGGAGGGAGTTTGGTGATGCTGCTTCCATCCAGGCGTTCTTGCAGGGCTCAGAAATGCACAGAAAGCTTAAACTTGACATTTCTTTCCCAAAAGTGATTTAATTCTCATCATTCTCTTGGCTTTTATCAGCTTTCCTCTGATTGGAGAATCAGAGAACTGTTAGATTGGAAAAGACCTCCATGATCACCAAGTGAAACTGTCAAGCCAGGACCACCATGGCCAATAAACCATGTCCCAAAGTGCCATGGCCACAGCTTTCACAGAATCATGGAAACACAGAATGGCTCAGGTTGGAAGGGACCTCAGAGATCATCCACTCCAACATCCCCACCTTGCCCAGGGACACCTCTCAGCTAGGCTCAGCTGCTCAAGGTCTCACCCAGCCTGGCCTTGAACACTCCCAGGCAGGAGGCAGCCACAGCCTCCCTGGGCAGCCTGTGCCAGGCTCTCACCACCCTCACACTGCACAACTTCCTCCTCAGCTCCACTCTCACCCTACTCTGCCTCAGCTCCAAACCATTCCCCCTTGGCCTGGCTCAGACCCCCTCAGCACAAGTCCCTCTGCAGCCTTCCTGCAGGATCCCTTCAGGCACTGGCAGCAGCTCTGAGGTCCCCCTGGAGCCTTCTCCTCTGCAGGCTGCACCCCCCCAGCTCCCTCAGCCTGTGCTCCCAGCAGAGCTGCTCCAGCCCTGGCAGCATCTTTGTGGCCTCCTCTGGCCTCACTCCACAGCTCTGTGTCCTCCTGCTGGGGACAGCAGCACTGGAGGCAGGATTGGAGGTGAGGTCTGAGTAGAGCAGAGCCAAGGGGCACAATCCCCTCTCTTGCCCTGCTGCCCACACTCCCTGATGCAGCCCAGGATAGGGTTTCTTGGGTTGGCAAAGCCCTCTGAGATCACCCTGTCCAGCCACCAACCCAGCACCACCACCTACATCAAACCCTGTCCCCAAGTGCCATCTCCACCTTTTTTGAACACCTCCAGTGATGCTGACTCTGCCACCTCCCTGGGCAGCCTGTTCCACTGCCTGACCATAAAGAAATCTTTCCTAATCTCCAATCTGACCCTCCCCTGGCACAATTCCAGGCCATGACAGAGCCTGAAAAGAAACCCAAGGAGGACCATGACTGCCTCTAAGCCCTAGACGCTCAAGCTGCTCAACACTGTCTAAATGGTTCCATGCCTGCATGTTTTTGGCAGAAGCTTCAAAGGCAGAGGCATTGCAGGCCTTGCCCCCATCCCTTCAGTGAATGCATTCATCCTTTCTCTGAAGTGAAAAAAAAAACCATTATCCAGCCAGCACAGGGGTTTGAAAGCAGCATGAGAAGGAAGGCAGCGCTGCGAGCGACTCGCTCCAATTTCCAGCCCGGAGTCTCTCTCGCTTTGTTTACCTGCATACATTCCCCAGAGCAGGCAGGGATCCTGTCAGAGCTTCCTCATCTGTGGGGTTCTGCAGCAGGTGTGGGCTTGCCTGGCTCTTTGGCTGTTCTGTAAGCCACGGGGGGTCTGCAGAGCAAAGGCTGAAACTCCCTGCTCCGCTCTCAGTCAGACAGAGAATCTGCTTCCCATTTACACAGCGGTGCCTTCCTGCAGCCACTGCTCACCCAGCAGGCTCTGCCTGAGCACAAGGCTCTGAAGCAAATGCTCAATGGGCAGGAAGGAAACTGTGCTACCTAGAGTCACAGAATCATAGAATGGCAAGGTTGGAAGGGACCTCAAAGCTCAGCCAGTTCCAACTCCCTGCCATAGGCAGAGACACCTCCCACTAGTACAGGTTGCTCAAGGACTCATCCAACCTGGTCCTGAACACCTCCAGGGAGGTTGTGGAGCACAGAAGCACAGAATGTGATCAAAGATCATGTTG
>WBNM01022416.1:28339-65657 GCA_013399055.1 Ramphastos sulfuratus | reverse complement strand
GGGGAAGAGAAAGGGGAAGAGAAAGAGAAAGAGTGGAATAATAAGAGACAGAAAAAAAAGAGAGAAATAGGAAGAGAGAGAAAGAAATAAGGAAGAGGAAGAGGAAGAGGAAGAGGAAGAGGAAGAGGAAGAGGAAGAGGAATAGAGAAGTAATAAGAGAGGAAAAGACACAGAAAGAGAAAAGGGAAGAGAAAGAGAAAGAGGAAGAGAAAGAGAAAGTGGAATAATAAGACAGAAAAAGAGAGAGAGAAACAGGGAGAGAAAGAGAAATAAGAAAGAGGAAGGGGAAGACAGAGAGAGCCAAGGTGCAGGGAGGAGGTCATTAGATCCTTTCCAGGGCTGCAGTTAGTCCTTGCCCTTTCCCCAGCCCCTTGCCTGGTGCCATTGCAGAGCAGAGGCTGCAGCAGTGTGCAGAGCTCCACAGCCACCCCCCGTGTGCAGCTCTGTAGGCTGGCAGCCTCAGACCCCTTCCCATGCCATGCTCGTTAGTGGCAGCCCAGCTGCACAGTGCTGCCTGCTCCAGAGACATCTGCCCCTGACAACAAAACTCTGGCTGATGGCTTTATTTCTTCTTCCCCCTTGGTGCTGCCCATTTAGGTACCTGCAACTTCCCAGCAAGTCTCTTCCAGTTCTCTGCAGTGCTGTGGCAAGAGTTTGGCTGCCATCCTCTTCTCAGAGCTGCTGCTGCTGCTGCCAGGAATTAAAGGACACCTGGAGAAAGCAAACATTAAAGTAATTTTGCCTTCTTCCCCAGGGACTGGCAGAGCTCAGGGCTGCTGGCTGAAGTCTGCAAGGACTTCCAAAAAAGTCTGAACTGTGCAGCTCCATTTCAGGGCTTGGGACTATCTAGGTTGGATAGTGTTTGCAAAGGTCTGCAGGGACAGGACCAGGGGCAATGGTTTGAAATGAGAGCAGAGCAGATTGAGATTGGCTGTGAGGAACAAGTTCTGCACCAGGAGGCTGCTGCAACACTGCAACAGGTTGCTCAGAGAGGTGGTTGAGTTCCCATCCCTGGAGATATCCAAGGTGAGGCTGGACAGGGCTGTGGGCAGCCTGCTGTAGTGGAGGATGTCCCTGCTGAGTGCAGGGCTTGGGCTGGGTGAGCTTTGGAGGTGCCTTCCAACGCAGACCATTCTGTGATTCTGTGACACAAATCATGCCCACATCTGAGCTGCTAAATTAAGGCTGCCACAATGCTATAGGACAGGGTAAGCTGCAGGACAGGGTAAGCTATAGGACAGGGTAAGCTATAGGGCAGGGTAAGCTATAGGACAGGGTAAGCTATAGGGCAGGGTAAGCTATAGGACAGGGTAAGCTATAGGGCAGGGTAAGCTATAGGACAGGGTAAGCTATAGGGCAGGGTAAGCTATAGGACAGGGTAAGCTATAGGGCAGGGTAAGCTATAGGACAGGGTAAGCTATAGGGCAGGGTAAGCTATAGGACAGGGTAAGCTATAGGGCAGGGTAAGCTATAGGACAGGGTAAGCTATAGGGCAGGGTAAGCTATAGGACAGGGTAAGCTATAGGGCAGGGTAAGCTATAGGACAGGGTAAGCTATAGGGCAGGGTAAGCTATAGGACAGGGTAAGTTCCCCTGGAGTTAGGACTGAGGACTTTTTACACTGTCCCAGGAAACTCCTCTTCCTCGCCCCTGCCCCTTCCCTTCCCAGGCAGTGTCAGCACGCAGGGCTTTGCTAAGTCACACTGCTGCAGAGCTGGCAGGAGGTTTGCTCCTGCAGATGCAGCCACAGAGACCTGGCTTCTGTGCTCCGTAATTGCTGCTTTCCTTTCACTCTCAAACCAGCCCTTGCACGTAAACGTTTCACTCTGCCATGATGGCAAGCAGGAGGTGACAGTCTAGGGCTGAGCAGGTTCCAGCAGCAGTGACAGGAGAGCTTTGCTCAGCCTGCACACGTCTGCAAAGGCAGTTTCGTAACTGCTTTTTACTAGAGGGCAGTAAAACCTTCTGCTTGGCTGAGCTGCTCCTCTGTCCAAATCTTCATTTGCATCCCTGTGTGGGCTGGAGCGCTGCAGACTTGGATCTCAGTGAGCTTTCCTCCCACCTTCATCTTCTCCCAGCCGTTAAAGTTGATCTGCAGAACACTGCTTAGCTCTACATTAAGATAGAAGCAGGACTGCTGCTTGTGGGCATCTCTTCATTCCCTGCAGTCTCAGTTAAGCTATGTGAGTGCACTGGGTTGGGTTTTTTTTCCTCTTGGTGGACTGTTTGGGGATTTCTTTTGTTGTTGTTGTTCTGAGGATCTTGGTGCTGGAAAAAACACTTTATGAGATTCACTTTATTTCTGAAAGCAAAAATATCTGCAAGCCCAATTTAAATTTACATTAAAGGCAGGAGTCCTTTCTCTTTTTTTCTGCACCACACAATGTAGCTGCAGAACGGAGTCCCTGTTTACATCCTCTTTCCATTTGCATCTTGCTTCTGACATCATGGAATGTTGGAAAANTCTATGACTTGTTGAAGGTGTCAGGAAGCCAGAGAGGAACAACTGCTGTGCCTCATGGTTAGGCAGTTTGGACACACAGGATTTATGTAGTGCAGGAAACATGCCCTGGCTACCTGGGCACACTGCTGCTGGCACTGAATCAGAGACTCATTCAGGCTGGAAAACCCTCTGAGGCCATCAACTGCAACCATCAACCCAACACCTCCATGCCCACTAAACAGGCTGCCCAGGGAGGCTGTGGCTGTCTCCTGCTTGGGAGTGTTCAAGGCCAGGCTGGATGAGACCCTGAGCAGCTGAGTCTAGCTGAGAGGTGTCCCTGGGCATGGTGGGGAGGTCAGAGTAGATTATCTCTGAGGCCCCTTCCAACCTGAGCTGTTCTGTGATTCTAAGATGAGCAAGCCCAAGCATCCACCTTACAGCACCATGCCCTCTGAGCCAGGTCCCAGAGTGCCATCTCTGCAGGCTTTTTGAACACCTCCAGGGAAAATGACTCCAGAAATGCTGAGCAGCTTTCTTCAAAGGCAGATTTTCTGATGCAGTGACTGTGGTAATAAACACATTCTCCCCACATGAATGAGACCTCCTTACTCAGGCATGAGATAATCTTTTAGCTGTCCAAATATTTTTTCTCTGTTATGCAATATCCAATGTTGCATTTCCATTGGAAATATATTCATTAACAGGAAAAAAAAAAAGAACAACCCCAAACAAACCAAACCAACCAACCAAACCTAACAACAACAGCAAAGAAAAAAAAAATCACAAACCAAGCAAAACCCACAACAGTTTTATTAGGAAGAAAGATCTGATTTGGAAGCATTTGGTAACTTAGCAACAGCTCCAGGTATTAAAAGTTCTTTTGCTAACACCCAAGGATGCTGCCTACCACAGTACATTAGATCAGCATGCTCTGTGCAAAGGATTTTAACAGTCAGGAGATGTGACTGTGTTTAAGATTCCTTTTTCCAGTCACTAGTTCATTGTCAGCAGCAGCTACAGAGCAGCTTTATGTGCATTCAGAGACAGCCAGGAAATTAGTTCTGCCTGACTGACTCAGCACTGGAGCACTGAGAGCCACTCTCACCCATTTCCTTCAACAATTGTTTGTTTCTTGGTGTGATAACAATGTTAAATATCACAATTACAGAGGAAAACAACAACAAAAAAAGAGAGCTCAGAGAATCCCTTGGCATGCACCATAAGGGTGGGGAGGCACTGGAGCAGCCTGTCCCAAGAGGTGGTGGAAGCCTCATCCCTGCAAGTTTTTAAGGCCAGGCTGGATGTGGCTCTGGGCAACCTGCTCTAGTGTGAGGTGTCCCTGCCCATGGCAGGAGGTGGAACTGGCTGATGTTTGAGATCCCGTCCAACTCTGACAGCTCTGTGTGAAATATATTTGCAGTAACAAAGTGAAATCCTCACTTCTTCCTGGCATTACAAGGGTTAAGGTTTGAGGAGTTGGTTGAGGTTTGTTTTGTTGGGTTTATTTATTTATTTATTTAAAGCATTATTGATAGTTCAGGATAACAGCTGAGAGCTTGCTTTGGGTTCTTTTTGATGCTAAAAAGAACTGAGAAGCAGAATGTCAGCAAACTGAAATCAAGCTGAATTAATAGAGCAGTTTTAGAGGGAGAGATCTGAAATGAAATCAAATCCTGGAGTCAGAAAGAATTGTCTCATGCGGAGAGCAGAGCTAAGAGAGCTGGGATTGTTTAGCCTGAAGAAGAGGAGGGTGAGGAGACCTCCTTGCTCTCTACAGCTCCCTGAAAGGAGGCTGCAGTGAGGCTGATGTTGGCCTCTTCCCAAGTAACTAATGACAGGACGAGAGGAAATGGCCTCAGGTTGCACCAGGGGAGGTTTAGGTTGCACATTAGGAAGAGCCAGGGACTGGCACAGGCTGCCCAGGGAGGTGCTGGAATCCTCATGCCTGGAGGTGTTTCAAAGAGGCAGAGCTGTGGTGCTGAGGGCCATGGCTTAGCCCCATGATAGGTCAGAGAATGACTGGATTCAATTCTCTTACAAGTCTGCCCCAACTGACTCTGTGATTCTCTGAACTCTGGTCTGGGGCCATAGTTTAATGGCTGTGGTGGTGCTGGGTTCATGGTTGGACTCTCTTAGAGGTCTCTTCCAACCCAAACTATCCTCTGCCCCCGGCGCGGCTAAAGCACCACTGCAAGCAGCCTGGCTCCCAGCCCAGCTGACTGCTACTGATACAGTTTGACTTCAGCCAGAGCCAGGATATATTTCAGTTTGATTTTCAGCTGAAGCACAAAGCCTGCTCCCAGTTATGGATTTATCTATTCAGCTGGGTATGTTTGTTTCCTGTAGCAACCTGCTCTGTTGATTATTAGAGAAGGCAAAAATATTGCTTACTGTTGTGATAATTCTGCATTTTCTTTGATGCCTGATAAGAGAGTTCTTTTTTTTCTCTTATTAACCTCTGGGACAGCAAGGCAATTTCATGCTGTCAGGAAAATAGTGACAAGAGTTGGCTCAGAGGGTCCTATTTTTTTTTTTTTTCCTAGGCTCTTTCAAAAAAAAAAAAACAATAAAGGTGAAATAAAATAAATCTCTGATCCATAGATTTTAGGAAACACAGAGCACAATCCATATTGGCTAGGTGCAGGGAAGGAAGATAATGACACTTTGGTTTGGTTTTTAATACATTTCACAAGGATGAGTAGCTGAGTACCTTCAGTTCTCAGTCTGGAATGGGTCAGCAAGGAATTCCCAAGTGATGGAAGAAGAGGGACATGTGAAGGACAGCAACATGTTGTAGGGTAAGAAAGAGGCATTAGGTGGCAGGAGTGAAATTTGGATGACTCTGCCCAGTCACAGACTCAGAGTGTCAGGGACCCTGAAAGCTCATTCAGTCCAACCCCCCCTGCCAGAGCAGGATCACCCAGAGCAGACCACACAGGAACACATCCCAGTGGGTCTGGAATCTCTCCAGACAGATCTGAAGCATCTCCTCTGAAATCACTGCAGAAGGAGAGGTTTAGGTTGGAGATTAGAAAGATTAGAAAGGTTGAGTGAAAAGGCTCTCAGAGACCAAGTAGCCTTCCAATATCTGAAGGGGGCCTACAGGAAGGCTGGGGAGGGACTATTGACAAGGCCTTGTAATGCCAGGACAAGGGCAATGGGTTTGAACTGGCAGAGGGGAGATTGAAACTGGATGGTAGGAGGAAGTTGTTTGCAGTGAGGGTGGTGAGACACTGGCACAGGTTGCCCAGGGAGGTTGTGGCTGCTCCCTCCCTGGAGGTGTTCAAGGCCAGGTTGGAGGAGGCCTTGAGTGAGCTGTACTAGTGGGAGGTGTCCCTGCCTATGGCAGGGGGTTGGAACTAGATGAGCTTTGAGGTCCCTTCCAACCTTAACCATTCTGTGATTCTATGACCAGAACAGTGATAGACTGAGAGAGGACACCCTGAAACTGTGCCAGGGGAGGGTAGGTAGCAGATTAGGAAAAGTTTCTTTCCTAATGGTCGGGGAGCAGGCAAAGGAAAAATCTCCAGTTGGAGGGTGGCAGAGCAGTGGGGCAAGCTGCCCAGAAAGGGGGTGGAATTTTCCCCTCTGGAGGCATTCCAAAGGCACCTGGAGACATTGCTGTGTGACTGGCTCTGGTGCCCCTGCTCTAGCAGGGATGTTGGACTTGCTGGTCACCAGCTCACTTCCTACCCCAACCCTTCTGTGCCTCTGTGGTTTTATGGCATCAGTTGGGAGGAGGTGTCCCTGCCCATGGAGGGAAAGCTGGAGGAGATGATCTCTAAGGTCCCTCCCAACCTAAACCATTCTGAGATTCTGTGATTCTGTAGAAGTTTTCCTGACTGCCTTTCAGCTGTGCTGGGACAATTTACAGCTGCAGGGGGTACTGAAGGCAAAACTCTCTGCAGTGTCCAAATGCAGCAGTTGAATCTGCATAAGCACAGGGTTTGTGGAGGGCCACAGCAGAGCAGAGATGCTTCACCACTTGGGGCTGGACTGCTTCACCAGCTTTGGTCTTACAGAATGCAAATATAGAAACAATGTGGTAAAAAGAGGGAGTTACAGCAACTGTGACAGGCGGTGCAGTGTTGTGACAGTCACCCAGAGCTGTCAAAATACAACCATGGAAAAGCCCCCTAAGGTCATCCAGTCCAACCATCAACCCAACCCCACCATGGCATTGATTCTTTAATCCTGCTGAAATCCAAACAGGAAAATGTTGAACTCTTCTTTAAGAAGAAAATGAACTCTGCTCATTGTGGATACTTTGTTTTGAAAGGCTGAAATGAGCAGTGTGACATTAACCACAGAATCAGAGAATTGGTTTAGTTGGAAAAGATCTCCAAGATCACCCAGTCCAAGATTCAACCCAACCCCACCATGGCCACTAAACCCTGTCCCAAAGTGCCATGGCCGCAGGTTTTGTGAACACCTCCAGGGATGTTGACTCCACCACCTCCCTGGGCAGCCTGTGCCAACCCCTTGCTATTCTTACAATGAAGAAATTTTTCCTCCTCTCCAACCTACCCCTCCCCTGGCACCATCCCAGGCCATTTCCTCTCCTTCTCTCCCCTGAGAGCAGGCAGCAGAGCCCCAGCCCAGCTCCCTGCAGCCTCCTCCCAGGGAGCTGCAGAGAGCAATGAGCTCTGCCCTCAGCCTCCTCTGCTCCACACTGAGCACCCCCAGCTCCCTCAGCTGCTCCTCCCCAGCTCCAGACCCTTCCTCAGCTTTGTGTCCTTCTCTGGACCTGCTCCAGCCCCTCAGTGTCCTTCTGGGAATGAGGGCCCAGAACTGAACCCAGGATTCAAAGCGCGACCTCAGCAGTGCCTGGTGCAGGGAGGCAATCACTTCCCTGTTCCTGCTGGCCATGCTATTCCTGATCCAGACCAGGCTGAAGTTGCCCACCTGGGCACCCCCTGGCTCACATTCAGCCAGTTGTCAGCCAGCACCTCCAGGTCCCTTTCTGCTGGGCAGTTTCCAGCGGATCTGCCCAAGTCTGGAGCTTGCATGAGGTTGTTGTGACCCAAGGGCAGCACTTGGCACTTGTCCTTGTGGAACCTCATTCACCTGGCCTCAGGCCATTGATTCAGGCTCTGCACATCTCTTTGCAGAGCCTTCCCACCCTCCAGCACATCAAAACTCCCACCCACTTCAGTGTCATTTGCATAGATGCCACACAGAAGCCAGAGCAAGAGGGTTCAGAGTTAAATATTAGCAAGCTGAGCTGGAATCGGTGTAAAGGTCAAGACAAAGAGAGGTCTTAATGGAGCTAATTTCATACCCAGAAAGACTTTACTCTGAAGGACCAAATAGAAATGTTAGATGCAGTCAAACAATGAAAATGAATGAGGGATGCTCTCATGAAAATGGAAGAGACTAATTAGAATGGAGTGTAATGATGTTTGACTTCCATCCAGCCTGGCTGTTCTCCATCATAAAGCAACCAAGACTGCTATGAACAAATGAAGAGGTTTCAGAGGAGAAAGAATTGAGTGCAGATGTCAAAAAGGTGTCAAGTCACTCTGCAATTTCAAATAATAATAATAAAAAAAGATGGGCATCAAATCCAAAGGCAAAGGAAGGAAGAAGGTATTAGCACCTTTCAGAGAGGCAGAGAGAGAAGAGGAGCTTTAAATTCACACATTTTAAACACCTCCCCTGTGAAGAAAGACTGAGAGGGGCTCTTTAGTCTTGAGAAGGCTGAGAGGGGATCTGATCAATGTCTATAAGTACCTGAGAGGTGGGTGTCAGGATGAAGGTGCCAGGCTCTTTTGGGTGGTGCCCAGTGGTAGGACAAGGAGCAATGAGGGGAAATCACTTCCCTGGTCCTGCTGCTCACACTGATGCTGATGCTAAATAAGATGCAGGGACCTGGTATCTGAGGAAGTGTCTGAGGAATCAGACAGAACAGATCCATAGAATGGGTTAGGCTGGAAGGGACCTTAAAGATCAAGTTCCAACCTCTCCCTGCCATGGGCTGGGACACCTCCCACCAGCCCAGGTTGCTCAAGGCCTCATCCAGCCTGGCCCTGAACACCTCCAGGGAGGGGACATCCACAGCCTCCCTGGGCAGCCTGTGCCAGCGTTTTGCCACCCTCACTGTCGAGCAGGGGCTGGTTTAGCAAGAAGAAAGTTGAGTGAAAGAGGAGAAAGAGGAGAAAGCAAGTTGAAGTGAAATACCTGGAATGAGGTATTTCACTTCAGCTGGAATGAGAGGAAACATGGGCTGTGAGATCCTGAGGAGTTCTTGCTCTGTCAGCTTCCTGGCAGCCATCCCCATGCAGCAGAGTTTTCAGTTATTTTGCTCACCCCCCAACACTGCCTTTCCTTGGTATGATCACAATGTTGTATTCCAGAGAGCACACAGTATAAACTGAAATTAAATGTTTTCCCTTGGAAAAATAATTAAACTTCTTCTTCATTTTCCAGCATCCTATGGTGCATTTGAATTTGGAAGGAAGGGGGGGGGGAAGAAAAGAATCACCCCCAATTAGACTAATAAGCAAAGCAATGCTAATAATTTCCAAATTAACAAAGATAAGAGTTCCTTGATGGAGAACAATTAGTCTGTAGCAGCAGGTAGCAGGAGGATTCATTTCACTGAAGAGTTTCCATTTCCTGCCTTCAAGGGATTTAGTTTTTTTTAGGTTTTAATGAGTTTAAAAGAAATCCTGAAGCATCCCAACATGCACACAGAGAATGGCTTGGGTTGGAAGAGACCTTCAAGATTACTCAGTTCCAACCCCCTGCCATGGGCAGGTGAGGGGCCTGGAGCACAGCCCTGTGAGGAGAGGCTGAGGGAGCTGGGGGTGTGCAGCCTGCACAAGAGGAGGCTCAGGGCAGAGCTCATTGCTCTCTGCAGCTCCCTGAAGGGAGGTTGTAGCCAGCTGGGGTTGGGCTCTGCTGCCAGGCACCCAGGGACAGAACAAGGGGACACAGCCTCAAGCTGTGCCAGGGCAGGTCTAGGCTGGATGTTAGGAGGAAGTTGTTGGCAGAGAGAGTGATTGGCATTGGAATGGGCTGCCCAGGGAGGTGGTGGAGTGCCCATCCCTGGAGGTGTGGAAGCAAAGCCTGGCTGGGGCACTTAGTGCCATGGTCTGGTTGGTTGGCTGGGGCTGGGTGCTAGGTTGGGCTGGGTGAGCTTGGAGCTCTCTTCCAACCTGCTTGATTCTATGACACCTCCCACCAGCCCAGGTTGCTCAAGGCCTCATCCAGCCTGGCCCTGAACACCTCCAGGGAAGGGGCATCCACAGCCTCCCTGGGCAACCTGTAGGCAGGGGATGTAGGCCTGAGCATGCCAACAGTCCAGCAATGGTGAGGAGAATGACAGATGTACTGCAGTGGTTGGGGAAGAAAATCAGCTTCCTGAGGGGCTAATCTGAGTGCAGTTGTTTGTTTTCCCAGAGCTCTGCTATAAATACCTTCTGGAGAGTGTCTGCCACTCGTAGAACAATCTCAGAATGATGTGCATTACATCAGTCACAGAAAGCACTGGGTTGGAAGGGACCCTCAAAGCTCATCTTGTCCAGCACCCCTGCAGGCAGCAGGGACACCTCCAACTAGAGCAGGATGCTCAGGGCCACATCAAGCCTGACCTTAAATGTCTTCAAGGATGGGGCCTCAAACACACTTCTGGGCAACCTGTTCAGTATTTCCCCACTCTCATTGTGCAGAGCTTCCTCCTGATGTCCAACCTACCTCTGCCCTGCTCCTCTGACATCATACAGGACAACTTTCAGAACCTGCCTCTCCTTGCAGTCTGCTCGTGAGCCATTTCTCTTTTTTCCCCCTAATCAGATGTTCCAGTATTTGGTTTTGTTTCCTTGTAAAGTCTGCATGAAAAGTTCAGTGCTTAAGGAGAACAAGGGCACAAATCTATCACCATTTTCTTTCAGGAAATAAATACTTCACTGCTGTTTTCATGTTACTTTGATTTAGAACTTGTTGGTTGTTTGTTTTATTTTTTCTTTTTTTTTTCCCCCCATACTTATTTATTTATTTAAAGCAAGAAAAGCAATAAACACCTGCAACAAAATGGCTCTTTTTTTTTTGACCAGGAAAGAAAGCTAATTTATGGTGTAAGGAAAAACATCTTGAAGAGAAGGCAAAAATGGGAACATGTAAATAATCTCCATTCTATTATTTTCTGTCAACAGAAATGCAGAAATGGATTGCACAGGAAGACATTTGGACTGCAACTCCACCTGATATCTTCAGACAGCTCTGGAGAGCCTCTGCACACACATAAAGAAGCCACAGGATCAATTCTGCTGGAGATGAAGAGGCCTTTACACACCAAGCTGTCCAATAGAGTTGATGTACTTCTGAGGAGCACCATAATGCAGCACTTCAACCAATAAATGTCTAAGCTGCAAGGCTGCGATAGGAACAAAAAGACAAATCCATGCAAATGAATACTTGGCAAGAGCACAAAGAAGGGGAACAATGTTCTGCTCTGGCAATATTTTTTCTCAGCCTGTTGTGACACATCTGCAAACACACCACTGCCACTCATCAACCACACGCTGGGGAGCTCAGTGATTACAGCATGCATCAGGCAGAAGGGACCCTCAAAGGTCATCTTGTCCAAGCCCCCTTGCAGTGAGCAGGGCCATCCCCAACTAGATCAGGTTACTCAGGGCCCCATCAAGTTTGGCTCTCAATGGGACCTCGACCACCTCTCAGGGCAATCTTTTCCAGTAGTTCAGCACTCTCAGATGGCACCAAGCTGGGTGGCTGTGTCAATCTGCTAGAGGGTAGGGAAGCTTCACAGCAGCATCCAGACAGGTTGGACTGATGGGCCAAGTCTGACCTGCCTAACCTGCATCATTTTGCAGCTGCAACTTGATCTGGAGTCAAGACACTGTGCTTAAGAACCACTGACTGGAGATTAGGAAGAAATTCTTGACAGTGAGGCTCATGAGACACTGGCACAGGTTGCCCAGAGGGGCTGTGGATGCTCCTTCCCCGGAGGTGTTCAGGGTCAGGTTGGATGAAGCCTTGAGCAAGCTGGGCGGGTGGGAGGTGTCCCTGCCCATGGCAGGGGGCTGGCACTGGATGAGCTTTAAAGACCTTTCCAATCCAAACAGTGAGGGTCATGAGACAGTGGAACAGGTTGCCCAGAGGGGCTGTGGATGCTCCTTCCCCGGAGGTGTTCAGGGTCAGGTTGGATGAAGCCTTGAGCAAGCTGGGCGGGTGGGAGGTGTCCCTGCCCATGGCAGGGGGTTGGCACTGGATGAGCTTTAGAGTTCCTTCCAATCCAAACCATTCTATGATTCAATGACTCATAGTTAAGACCTGACTGTTACAAGACTCAATTTTAATTCCACAAGTGTCTGATTTGCACGGAAAAGACTTTGGTTTCCCTTCAAACCACAGAGAGTCTCGAGACAGGAGTGAGTGCCCAGCAGCATTTTGCTCTCAGGCACAGATCTGCAGACACAAAAGCTGTGCTGTCAGCTGAACAAAGCACATTTTCCCTCCTTCCTCCTAAAATTACATCCATCCATAACCACAGAGCTGGTGGAGTTCAAACTATTAGAGAACTATTACATTATTTAAACTTCTCCTTTTGCCGGCGTTTGGCTTGCACCTCATAAATCGTTTTGATTCTTTGTGTTGTTGTTGTTGTTTCAATTTATTTCGTGGTTTTGTTTCAAGCTTAATGGATCTCACCAGGAGAAAACTTTTCTCTCTTCTTCGAGGCTAAATTTCAATTTTCTCCACTTCACACTTCCGCGTTCATTGATAATTTCTGTTGTTATTCTTTTGGAGTCAATTCTTCAGATGAATTTACAGCCTGCAAAGCAGGGGAGCTGCTTTTCTTCACATCTGCCTTCAAAATAGAGATGCTGGGACAAGTTAAGCTGTCTTGGAACAAAGAGCAAGCAGAAGGCAGGGAAGCTGGGGAGGGACAAGCTTCCAAGGGTATGCAGCAGGAGGCCAAGGGGCAATGGGTTGAAAGTAGGGCAGGGGAGGAGGACATTAGGAAGAAATTCCTTAGTACAAGGGTGGTGAAATGCTGGAAGAAGAGGCAATGGTTTGAAAGTAGGGCAGGGGAGGTGGACATTAGAAGAAATTCTTTAGGACAAGGCTGGTGAAACACTGGAGCAAGATGCAATGGTTTTGAAATACTGGAGTAAAATAGTTTGAAAGTAGAGCAGGGCAGGTTTAGGTTGGGCATCAGGAAGAAGCTGTAAGTGGGAGATACAGACTGGAGGTGAGGAAGGAATTCTTGACAGTGAGGGTGGTGAGACACTGGCACAGGCTGCCCAGGGAGGCTGTGGATGCTTCCTCCCTGGAGGTGTTCAAGGCCAGGTTGGATGAGACCTTGAGCAAGCTGGGCTGGTAGGAGGTGTCCCTGCCCATGGCAGGGGGAGGGGAATTGGATGATTTTTAAGGTCCCTTCCAGCTCAACCCATTCCTTGACTCTGTGATTCACAGTCAAGACCTAACTGCTACCAGACTCAATTTTCACTTTCTTTGACCATAAATGGTAAGTTATTGTACCTCTCTGCAGAGAGCCTGTGGTCCATACCACCTAGAGGACTTCTTAATGCATTAAAATCTTACCTCTTACTTAGGAAGATTGGACCAGGTGATCCTTAGGGTCCCTTCCAACCTGCCATTCTATGATTCTATATAGGTCATCATAGATTTGTAGAATGGTTTATGTTGGAAAGGCCTTAAAGATGATTGAGTTCCAAGTCTTCTGCCATCATTTTGCCAAGAATCCAGAACCTTCTTTTTCAAAAGTTTGGATTTAAAAGGATAATTCGATTTAATTTGATTTGATTTGATTTGATCAACACATAGATTGCCTATGAACTGTTTGTCCATCCCAGTCATGCTCTGGAGACCAAGGGAGTCCCTTTAGCTCCATGTCACCTGCATTTGTGATGGCAAACCTCTGAGAAGAGACAAAAGGTATAGAGGATTTCACATGAAATCTTCTCCTTCTGATGCCACCTGAAACAGGCAGATCTGGCAGCAGTTTGTGGAGAGCAAATGATTGCCAGCTTTGCTCTGAATAACAAAATGCTCCCCAGATCTCTGAGATATGCAGCCATGGGGAGCCTGTCTGGCTACAGGAGGATTTGGATGTGTTTTTAAACACATCTCTCAACTTAATCAGCCACACAAATGCACAACCTGGCACTCAGGGAAATTAGGTGGATTTGTCACACTGCCTGGAAGGACTTTGGGCCTCACGAACCAATGAATGGATCACACTGAACCAGGAATGTAATTTGTTCATCTGGAAGAGATAAAATACAGGTATCTGATATATTAATGCTTAAGGATCTCAGAATAATAAATAATTGGAATGGAATTTAGTCGAAGCTATTCATGAAGAATTAATAATATTCTCTTTATTCTCCAAAGCAGAGTAAGAGAGCATAAATTGGGCGCATATGAAAAGGGCTGGGGCACTCTACTGCTGGGTGGCCTCACATCCCCTAGCTGCAACAACTCAAAAGGCAAAGCAGGCTTCTTTTGTCCCTCTATCACCTCTTGGCATTGTTTCTCACTGATTAGAAGGTCACCAGAGGCTGGCACAGGCTCCCCAGCGAGGTGCTTGAATCCCCATCCCTGCAGAGGTGTGGTGCTGAGGGACAGGGCTGAGCACCAGCCTTGGCAGGGTTGTGATGAATCAGAAAATCATACCAGGGAATGGCTTGGGTTGGGAGGGGCCTTAAAGATCAGAGAGTCACAGACACATTCTGGTAGGAAAAGACCACCAGGATCACCAAGTCCAACCCTTATCCCTACTCTACAAAGTTCACCCTTAAACCATAGCCTCAAGCACCACATCCAAACAACTTCTGAACACCTCCAGGGTTGGTGACTCCACCACTCCCTGGGCAGCTCATTCCAGTGCCTAACCATTCTTGCTGGGAAAAAATGCTTCTTAATGTCCAGTCCAAACCTGCCCAGTCACAGCTTGAGGCCATTCCCTCTTGTTCTATCACTCTTTACCTGTGAGCAGAGACCAGCAGCAGCCTCTCCACAATCTCCTTTCAGGTAGCTGTAGACAGTAATGAGGTCTCCCCTCAACCTCCTCTTCTTCAAACTAACCATTCCCAGCTCCCTCAGTTACTCCTTGTAAGATTTATTCTCCAGGCCCTTCCCAGCTTCCTCGCCCTCCTCTGCACTCACTCCAGCACCTCCACATCCTCCTTGAAATCAGAATCATAGAATCACAGAATCAGGCAGGTTGGAAGAGAGCTCCAAGCTCACCCAGCCCAACCTAGCACCCAGCCCCAGCCAATCAACCAGACCATGGCACTAAGTGCCCCAGCCAGGCTTTGCTTCAACACCTCCAGGGATGGGCACTGCACCACCTCCCTGGGCAGCCCATTCCAATGGTGCCCAAAACTGAACACAAGACTCAAGCTCATCTAATCCCTTCCAAGCTAAGCCATTCTGAGACTGTATGACCCTCTCTAGCAGAAGGCACTGCTCTCAGAGCTGGGGAGAGCCTCCAGCTTTCAGATCCTGCAGCCTTCTCCCTTCCACAAGNGGTGTGGTGCTGAGGGACAGGGCTGAGCACCAGCCTTGGCAGGGTTGTGATGAATCAGAAAATCATACCAGGGAATGGCTTGGGTTGGGAGGGGCCTTAAAGATCAGAGAGTCACAGACACATTCTGGTAGGAAAAGACCACCAGGATCACCAAGTCCAACCCTTATCCCTACTCTACAAAGTTCACCCTTAAACCATAGCCTCAAGCACCACATCCAAACAACTTCTGAACACCTCCAGGGTTGGTGACTCCACCACTCCCTGGGCAGCTCATTCCAGTGCCTAACCATTCTTGCTGGGAAAAAATGCTTCTTAATGTCCAGTCCAAACCTGCCCAGTCACAGCTTGAGGCCATTCCCTCTTGTTCTATCACTCTTCACCTGTGAGCAGAGACCAGCAGCAGCCTCTCCACAATCTCCTTTCAGGTAGCTGTAGACAGCAATGAGGTCTCCCCTCAACCTCCTCTTCTTCAAACTAACCATTCCCAGCTCCCTCAGGTACTCCTTGTAAGATTTATTCTCCAGGCCCTTCCCAGCTTCCTCGCCCTCCTCTGCACTCACTCCAGCACCTCCACATCCTCCTTGAAATCAGAATCATAGAATCACAGAATCAGGCAGGTTGGAAGAGAGCTCCAAGCTCACCCAGCCCAACCCAGCACCCAGCCCCAGCCAATCAACCAGACCATGGCACTAAGTGCCCCAGCCAGGCCTTGCTTCAACACCTCCAGGGATGGGCACTGCACCACCTCCCTGGGCAGCCCATTCCAATGGTGCCCAAAACTGAACACAAGACTCAAGCTCATCTAATCCCTTCCAAGCTAAGCCATTCTGAGACTGTATGACCCTCTCTAGCAGAAGGCACTGCTCTCAGAGCTGGGGAGAGCCTCCAGCTTTCAGATCCTGCAGCCTTCTCCCTTCCACAAGGAGAGCCACCAGGATGATTGGGGGACTTGAGCATCTCCCCTATGAAGAGAGACTCAGAGCCCTGGGGCTGTTTAGTCTGGAGAAGACTGAGAGGAGATCTGATCAGTGTCTATCAATATCTGAGGGGTGGGGTTCAGATGGAGTGGGCCAAGCTCTTTTTGGAGGTCAGCAGCAATAAGCCAAGGAGCAATGGATACAAACTGGAACAGAGAAGGTTTCACCTCAGCATGAGAAGAAATTCCTTTACAGTGAGAGTGACCCTGGAGCAGGCTGCCCAGAGAGGTTGTGGAGTCTCCTTCTGTGGTGATTTTTAAAACCCAGCCTGGATGCATTCCTGTGGGAACTACCCTAGGGGATCCCACCTTGGCAGGGAGGGGTTGGGCTGGATGATCTCTGGAGGTCCCTTCCAAGCTCTGTGATTTTGTGATTCACCTTCCCACCAGCTGAATCTCCCCAGGCAGTTCACACCAAGTGCCCTTGGTTCCTAGGAATCCCAACAAGCAGAGATATTTGCTAACTGGCTTCTCTCTGTCAAAGCAGAGCTCAGCCCTTGTCAAAAGCAGAACTGCTGACACTGAGAAAGAGCAGTGCTGTCCTTCACTTGTGTCTTGGCAGTGCTGACAGGGATGGATTGTGCAATTTGTTGAGTTGTTTGTTTAGTTTTGCTTATTTTGCACATAGCTCTCCTATTAAGTTAATCAGTATTAATCCTACAGGGACTGTCCATAACTCACCACCAATATTTCAGTGACCAGAGCAACCTGATCAAATAATGCAAAAAATAAAATTAAGTGAAATGCCACCAAAGAAAATTAAAAATGAAAACATCCCCACAGCTTTTCATCAGTGTTTTAGATTAATAAATGGTATTTTTCTATCTGTCAGACCTTCCAGTCTGCTTCTAAGTCACTGATAAAAAAAAAACAAAAAAAACCCTGAGCTTATAAAAATCCCAGCTAACCTCCTCCAAAAATCCAATTTTGCAAATCTTTCCTTATTACAGATATTTATTAGTAAGGTAACCTGATAGACAAAATGCTAAGTGACTTCTGGGGCTTCTTATCCCCTCAAGCACTCCTAATCCCCTCAAATGCTCTTAAGAGTTGTGTGTCCTATTAAAAAAAAATATAATTCACCTCTGCATCTCACCAGGGGTCATAGCAGACATTCATAATTATGTACCCAAATTAATCAGCACCAGAAGCTGGAACTGAGTTGTTAATTTTAGGGGTTGATGGCAATTTAATTGCAGAGGAATGTTTGCCTGTGGAATATTTGCATGGGCAGAAGGGATTCCCTTAAAGCTACTCCTTTTAAACCACCTGCATTTCATCTTTTCAAAGGTACATCTATTTCTACTTGAAAAGTGGCCAGGAAAATAGATGAAACCAGGAAACACAGAATGATTAGGCAACAAAAAAGACCCCAACAGAAGACATGAAGGAGAGCTCTGTAAAGAGCCTGGGTATTGTATCTGCTCAAGCTGTGGCTTAGTCTTTGTGTGGCAGCCAGCAAAGGCTTTGAGGTTTTGGTTGTTTTAACTGTGAGACATTCACAGAATGGGATGGATTGGAAGGGATCTTAAAGCTCATCCAGCTCCAACCCCCTGAAATGGGCAGGGACACCTCCCACCAGCCCAAATTGATCAGCCTGGCCTTGAACACATCCAGGGAGGGGGTTTCCATGATCTCTCTGGGCAACCTGTGCCAGTGTCTCACCACTATGAATGAAATTAGACTTGAGCATGTATCACAGAATCATAGAATCACAAAACCACAGAATCACAGAATTATAGGATCATGGAATCATAGAGCCATAGAATCATAGAACCATAGAATCATAGAACCATAAAATCATAGAACCATAGAATCATAGCATTATAGAATCATGGAAGTGATCTTTGAGGTCTCTTCCAACCTTGCTGATACTGTGAATACTGTGAAATATAGAATCATAAAATCATAGCATTATAGAATCATAGAATTATAGAATCAGAGAATCATAGGACCATAGAATCACAGACTTGTTTTGGTTGGGAAAGACCTCTAAGATCAAGTCCAACCATCAGTCCAACCCCACCATGGTCATTAAACCATGTCCCTAAGTGCCATGGCCACACAGTTCTTGAACACCTCCAGGACAGGGACTCCACCCCCTCCCTGAGCAGCCTGTTCCAATCCCTGACCACTCTTTCAGTAAAGAACTTCAGACCCTATATATAAATATAAATGCAGAAAGAGGTCCAGGCATCCATTTCCTTTCTATTATGGAAGATTTTAATTTCCCTAAATATCTTCTGCTGAACACATCTCAGCTTTTCTGCAGCCATTGTCATGGCTCAGCACTCAGAGCCCCAGAGGTTGTAGCTGAAGGATGGAGGAAGGAAAAGGTTCTGTTCTCATTTTTACTATTGTTCCTTCCTTAGTTACCTTGGCAAAGTAATTTAAAGTCTCAGTGTCTATAGAATAAAGAGAGTTACTGTGACATCTTTTGACACACCTAAAATCTATAGCTGAAAGAGATGTGATTACTCAAGGTGGTATCATAAATGCATTAGATGAGTGAAGAGTGAAATGGGATAAAGAGGAAAAGTATTGTGAAATAAGCAGTTAGAATAAAAAAAAAATAATGGGGAGAAAAAAGTAAGATTATGCAAATTGGCTTCATTCACAGTGTCTGGAGATTCCTTCACTCATGAAATCAAGCTTTATGGAGAACTGCTTCACTCTCCATCTCTCATCCCTAAGAAACAGATGATCATAAGACAAAAATACAACAGGGGGTGGTGAGGCACTGGCACAGGTTCTCCTGGGAGGCTGTGGCTGCTCCCTCCTTGGAGGTGTTCAAGGCCTTGAGGAACCTGGGCTGGTGGGAGGTGTCCCTGCTCATGGCAGGGGATCTTCAGGGCCCCTTCCAAGCCCAACCACTCTGTGAACCCATGAATCCTATCAAAAGGCTCAGATCTGTTTCCTGCTAAACCTCCCCTCTCTTCACCTGTTTTTTTGCACCGAGTAGAAGTGTAAAGGCCTCTAATCACCATCCCTGTGTCCAAAAAGAGAGGAAAAAGAAAAATGTCCCTATGAACATTCTAGAAGGTCTGTTTTCATAGGTGTCCTGGCTTCTACCTTAAAGCCAAAGGGCAGTGCAGAAGTTCAACCTCATTGTCAATGTCCTTTGCTGCCTGACAAGACCACCCCCATTCGTATTTCCATGTGCCTAGCAGCAGTTACTCTGTTGCAGGGATTTGCTCAAAGAACTGTGCATCATAAAGACCAAACTGATGAAAAATGGGAAATTCAGAACCCCCAAGAGTTAATTAATCAATAAACCACTCAGACCAGAGTTCAGAGAATCACAGAGTCTGTTGGGGCAGACTTGTAAGAGAATCGAATCCAATCATTCTCCGACCTATCACGGGGCTAAGCCATGGCCCTCAGCACCACAGCTCTGCCTCTTTGAAACACCTCCAGGCATGAGGATTCCAGCACCTCCCTGGGCAGTCTGTGCCAGTGTCTGAGAACCCTGTCAGTCAAGAAGTTTCTTCTAATACTCATTCAAAATCTGGTGCAACTTGAGGCCATCTCCTCTTGTCCTATCACCTGTTTCTTGGGTGAAGAGATCACCTTCCACTCCTCTCCAACCTCCTTTCAGGGACTTGTAGAGAGCCAGAAGGTCTCCCTTAAGCCCCTCACCCTCCTTTTCTCCAGACCAAACAAAACAACCCCAGCTCCCTCAGCTTCTCTTCATCAGACCTCATCTCCAGACCCTTCCCCAGCTTTGCTGCCCTTCTCTAGACCTGCTCCAGCACCTCAATGTTCTTCTGGGAGTGAGGGACCCCAAAACTGAACCCAGAACTCAAGGTGTGGCCTCACCAGTGCTGAGTACAGGAGGACAATCATATCCCCAGTCCCTTTGGTCACTCTGTTGCTGATCCAGGCCAGGATGCTGTTGGCCTTCTTGGCTCATCTCCAGCCAGCTGTTTACCAACATAGATTCACAGCTTCGCAGATTGCATCAGGTTGGAAGGGACCCTCAAAGGTCATCTTGCCCAGCCCCTCTGCACTTAGGAGGGACACCTCCAACTAGAGCAGGCTGCTCAGGGCCATGTTGAGTCTGATCTTGAATGTCTCCAGGGACAGAGCCTCAACCACAGCCCTGCACAACCTGTGCCAGTGTCTCATCATTCCCATCCTGCAGAACTCCCTCCTGATGTCAAATCTACCTCTGCCCTGCTCCAGTTCCAAACCACTGCCCCTTGTCTTACCTCACCCCCAGGTCTTTCTCTGCTGGGCAGTTTTCAGCCACTCTGCCCCAAGCCTGGAGCATTCATGGGGTTGTTGTGACCCCAGTCCTGGACCCAGCACTTGGCCTTGTTGGATCTCATACAGCAGACCTTGGGCCACTGCTCCAGCCTGCCCAGAGTCTTCTGTAGAACTTTCCTACCCTCAACTCATCACTGCATCACAAAGTACACTTTTTAAACTACCAAAAAGAAAAAAAAAAAAGAATTTATGGTGAAGTTTCTCAGTTTTGTCTCACTTTCTATCTCCTTTCTAACCTCACTTTCTAAAGTGTGAAGCACTTCACCAGCTAAGCAATGTGTAGTTAGGAGCTCAGACCTCTGCAGCCACTGCAGCTCATTCTGCCAGAACCAGTCTGTTCTGCTCTCACCTGGACATTCCCAGCTGTGGCCACATAGGTGAGTGGAAAGTTTTATTCTATCTGATGAATTCACTTTCAGTTTTATTCCAGCATGGTAAAACTCACTGCTACAGCATGTCTGGAATTCTAACAAGGCATGTGCCTGGCCCCAGAGGGTTTGTGGCTTTGAAAGAAGCTTGTCAAGCCATGTTGGAAGACAGCAGCTCAGGAAAAGAGACTAAGGCAGAAGAACACTGCATTAATGAACAGCAGCAGAGAAGACAGACTGAACACAGAATAGCAGCAAGGTTCTCTCTGGATCAGCAGGAAAAAAACAGGCAGTGAGTCCTGCAAGACCCTTCATGGTTGGGAGGTTGTGTACCAGAAGGCTTAATATGAGCTGGTCTTGTCCTGACTTGAGGTACCATAAAATCATAAGAGTGTTAGAGGTTGGAAGGGGCCTCTGGAGATCAAGTCCAACCCCTGACAAAGCAGGATCACCCAGGGCAGGTCACACAGGAAGGCATCCAGACAGGTTTGAAAGTCCCCAGAGGAGACTGCACAGCCTCTCTGGGCAGCCTGCTCCAGGGCTCCAGCACCCTCACAATACAGAAGTTTCTCCTCATGTTGAGGTGGAATCTCCTGCATTCCAGCTTGCATCTGCTGTTCCTTGTGCTGCCACTGGGCACCACTGAAAAGAGGCTGGCACCTTCATCCCATCACCCACCCCTCAGGTATTTATAGACATCAATATGCCACATACCTCCTGAATTCAGGCATGTTGGTAAAGGCTCACCTGAAATCCTGACAACTCCCATTCCCAGGCAGGTGCTAAGTGTCAGTCAGCCACACTTTGGATTTTTGATCACTCATGGGCAGGGCAGCTCTGTGCATGGAGGATCCCAGAGCACAGGCTGGCCTTGCCCCTCCCATGCCAAGCCTGTGCCTGAAGCTAGCTACTTGCACTAACTGGGTGGTGGTTTTCAGCCACCTACCACTGCTGTGCTGGAGGAATGAGGCTGCAAGCACTGGAGCATCTCTCTTACCAGGAGAGGCTGAGACATGTCCTCTCCCTGGAGGTGTTCAAGGCCAGGCTGGATGAGGCCTTGAGCAGCTTGGTCTAGTGGAAGGTGACCCTGCTCATGGCAGTGGGGTTAGAACTAGGTCATCCTGAAGGTCCCTTCCAACCCAAACCATTCTATGATCTGGAGCTCTTTAGCCTGAAAATGGTAAGGCTGAGAGAGGATCTTCTCAATGCTGGCCAATAGCTGAAGGGTAGAGTTCAAGAGCATGGAGCCAGGCTTCTTTCAGGGGTGCCCAGTGACAGGACAAAGGGCAATGGGCACAAACTACAACACAGGAGGTGTCACTAAAAACATAAGGTAAAGCTTCTTGACTTTGAGGGTGACTGAGCCCTGGAGCAGGCTGCCCAGAGAGGTTGTGGAGTCTCCTTCTCTGGAGACTTTCCAAGGCCACCTCCTATGTCAGAGCCTCTCCTGGGCAGGTTCTAGGGCACAGTTTAAGAATGACTTGTTACAAATGGCAGAAAAATTCTACAAAGTGTTTGACTCCCATTCAAATTAGAGACAGAAGGTGACCTATGGAAGGTGATACCCAAAGAAACTGAGGAGTCAAACAGAAAATTCCCTCTACCCACTACCCACCAGAGGAGAGAGTGCAAACAAGGGTCCTCCCATTCAACTGCAGGCATTTATATCTGCAGAGGGAAAAGGGTAACTATCAGCCTGTGAATCATCTTAATTACTTCAGAGCTCTACAGCAAGATGAAATGGAAAACAGCCTAGAAGCACCTGTTTCTATTTCTTGACCATGCTAGGAGACTAAGCAGCCCACACATAGACATCTCCATTTCAGACATCTTCCATCTGTCTACATTTTAGCAATCTGTCCAAAACTGGAGAGATTAATTCCAACCCATATGCCACTGACGGGGCAGTTCTCTGAGGCCTGGTGTGCAGAAGGGTACTGAGAAATGCAGAATCACAGAATGGTAGAGATTGGAAGGGACCTACAGAGATCATCCAGTCCAACTGCCCTGCCAGAGCGGGGTCACCCAGGGCAGATCACACAGGAACACATCCAGATGGGTTTTGCAAGTCTCCAGATAAGGAGACTCCACTACATGTCTGGGCAGCCTGCACCAGGGCTCTGTCACCCTCCAGTTAAAGAAGCTCCTCCTCATGTTCAGATGGAACTTTTGGTGTTCAAGTTTGTGCTCATTACCCCTTGTCCTGTCACTGGGCACCAGTGAACAAAGCCTAGTCCCATCCTCCTGACACCCACCCTTCAAGTATTGATCAGCATTCCACCAGTCTGTGATTGTGCAGCAGTTGCCTCACATTCAGTTGGCCCTACCAACACTGTAAATCCTGAGCTGAGTATCCCGGCAATAACTCAGCTCCTCTCAGTGTCTCTGTACCAGGGTAAAATGTAAATGAGAGCAGAATCCTGCTCTTGATGTGTCCCACGTGCTCAGCTGAATCACAGAATGGGCTGGCTTGAGAGGTCATCCAGTCCAACCCCCTCTAGGGATATCCCCACTAGAGCAGGTTGCCCAGAGCCCTGCAGAGCCTCACCTTGAATACCTCCAGGGATGAAGCCTCAACTCCCTCCCAGAGCAACCTATTGCAGTGTTCCAGCCCCCTCATGGTGCAGAACTTGTTCCTCACATCCAAAGCAAAGTATGGAAAACATTCTGATAGTAGAGTTGCTTCTAAGAAGCCTGTAACAGAGGAACAAGAGACGCACAAGAATAAATCCTGAGCAATGGATAGAGGTGGTTGAGAGAGAAAAATAAGTGCAAGAACTATGTAAGAGAAAGAGAAAAAAAGATGAGGCAAGGGTCTGCAAAGAGGATGAAAGGATTTGCATTAAGCAGACTGAAAGAAGCCAGAGGGGGCACAGAGGAAAAGAGAGATGAGATGGGAACAAGTTCTTGTTGGTGTATCTGAATATCAGGTTTTAGTGGTGTCGTCATGAAACATTCCTCAGCCTCCTCCTCCCTCTTCACGTTTGAAATGAGGCTACAATAGAAACACAACAATAAGGAAGCATTTGGCTAAAACAGGCTAATGACTTTTCTCCTCTTTTTCTCAGCCCTGTGTCACTTCTGAACACATAGCCCAATGGAAGTGTTTGAAACTATTTACATTTGATGGTTTCCTTTTCTCAGGGTGACCTACTTACTTTAAAAAGCCTTGCATAAGCCACAGCAAAGAAAGCACAGGCAGGAATCTAATACTAAGAATCACAAAGAGAATGAAGTTTATGAAGAATAACAGCATAAATACCTTTATTTGTTTATTTACTTATATGTCTGGGATCTTCCTATGGACCTCCTCCGTTTTGGATCAATCATGAGATACAAATATTCATAACCCAATTTCTTCCTGACATGGAAAAATGAGCATTCAGGTAGTGCTCTTCCTTGCCTGCATGTCTTCATACATCATGGAAAGAATTAATGAGGTTGGAGAAGACCTCCAACTTGTTGGGTTAACAACTGATTGGGTGGCCAGGCTCAAAGAGTGGTGGGGAATGGAGCCAAATCCAGTTGGATGGTGGTCACCAGTGGTGTTCCTCAGGGCTCAGTGCTGGGGACACTTCTCTTTAATGTCTTTATCAATGAACTGGTTGAAGGGGTTGAGGCACCCTCAGTCACCTTGCAGATGACATTAAATTGGGAGGCAGTGTTTATTTGCTGGAGGGTAGGAAGACTCTCCAGAGGGAGCTGGCCAGGCTGGATCAATGGGCCAAGGTTTAACAAAGCCAAGGGATGACTCCTGCACCTGGGTTATAACCTCCAGGCTTGGGGCAGAGTGGCTGGAAAGTGGCTGCTCTCTCTGCAGAAAAGGATCTGGAGGTGCTGGGCTGAAAATGAGCCAGCAGGGTGCCCAGGTGGGCAAGAAGGCCAAGAGCTTCCTGGCCTGGATCAGCAATAGTGTGAGCAGGAGTAGGGATGTGATTCTCTCCCTGGGCTCAGCACTGGTGAGGCTGCAACTTGAATACAGTCTTCAGTGTTGGGGCCCTCACTCTAAGGACACTAAGGTGCTGGAGTGGGTCCTGAGAAAGGCAACAGGTCTGGGGAAGGGTCTGGAGAACAGGGCTGGGGAGAAGCAGCTGAGGGAACTGGGGGTCTCAGTGTGGAGCAGAGAAGGCTGACGGCAGAGCTCATTGCTCTCTACAGCTCCCTGAGAGGAGGCTGCAGGGAGCTGGGGTTGGGCTCTGCTCCCTTGTATCAGGTGGTAAAACAAGAGGAAATGGCCTGGGATTGTGCCAGGGGAGGGTTAGTTTGGAGATTAGGAAAAGTTTCTTTGCTGCAAGAGTGGTCAAGGATTGGAAGAGGCTGCCTAAGGAGACGGTGGAGTCCCCATCCCTGGAGATGTCCAAGATACATGTGGCCATGGCACCTGGGGACATGGTTTAATGGTCATGGTGGTGTTGGGTTGATGGACAGATTGGATGCCCTTGGAGGGCTTTTCTAACTAAACCAATTCTGTGGTCATCTCCAAGACCATCAACCCAACACACCATGGCCACTTTCCATGTTCAGATGTGTTTGTACACAGGTGAATATTGGCCTCAATGAGCACAAACCCACAGTGAGTGCTTCAAAACTGAAGTTGCTAACAAATGTGCAGGTAGATTCAAACATCTTCCACTACCCTTGCAGAGCCACCTGTGTTACTGGTAATGCTGTGTGCATGCAGGCAGGCAAATCAATAAACAAGGAGCAGCTGCCAGTGAGACAATGTTGGAACTCTAAGGCCCCTTCCAACCTAAACCATTCTACGATTCTACGAATCTCTCTCTCCCAGGCCTGGTGCTAAACCAACGCTTCAGAGAATGTCTTTGGAAGGAAATAAGAGCTTCTATTAATACACATTATAGATTCTATTTCCAGTTCATTTCCTTTGAATATTAATTCATATTCATCATGTAGCAGGAAGCATCACCAAGAAATTAAGTTTTACCACTGCAAGGAGCTGCTAAGGAATATTTATATGGAAGGTGGTGAGAGTTTATACGGAATGGGTTGTCCAGAGAAGTTGTGGATGCCTTGTCCCTGGAAGTGTTTCAGACCAGGCTTTGAGCAATCTGTTCTAGTGGAAGGTGTCCCTGCCCATGGCAGGGGGTTGGAACTGAATGATCTTTAAGGTCCCTCCCAACTTGAGCCATTCTGTGGTTCTGGGATTCTCCAGATGCGGAGTTCTGGCGCAGGTACAGATGGAGTATCTGAGCCCGTGCTAAACTGATGGGAGGTCAGGTGATCATTCTGAGCTCTCTACACTGAAAAGTCAACATTTCATATGGAATCCAACAGGAAAATTTTACCCTGATTAGGTGTCCCATCACCAAGAACAAGACCAAGTCAGTTTTTAAGCTGAGTCACTCCGTGTGAAGGCGACACCCTCTAAAAGAAATGAAATGTGCAGTTAGGAGAGTCTGAAGGAACCTGCACTGAGCCATCCATCTAGGGCCTGCTGCAAGCACAAAGAGGACTTTATCATTTATGAGTCTTAGGGCCAGATTCCACCCTGATTAATTCAGCATAGATCTGCTGACTTCAGTGCCACCACTGAAATTTACTGTGCTAACAGTCAGCAGTGTTCACAGAGAAGGGGAGGTTGTGCAGCTCCAGTAAATCACTCACCAGCAGGGGCTGGGTCTAGCGCTGCAATAAACTGCCTGGGATACACCTGCGGGAGGGAAAATGCAGGAGAGGCAGGGGAGGCAGGCAGGGAGGCAGGGAAGGGAGGAAGGAAGGGAGGGAAGAAAAGGAGGAGAGTAAGAAAGAGGAGGGAAGGGAGGAAGGAAGGGAGGGAAGAAAAGGAGGAGAATAGGAAAGAGGAAGGAAGGAAGGAAGGAAGGAAGGAAGGAAGGAAGGAAGGAAGGAAGGAAGGAAGGAAGGAAGGAAGGAAGGAAGGAAGGAAGGAGAGGGAACAAACCACATTTCAGTGCAGCCAGCAGTTATTGCTATCACAGAATCATAGCCACTAAGGTTGGAAAAGACCTCCAAGATGATGAAGTCCAACCTTCTTGGCAGGAGATGACTAGGAAGATAGTCAGACTTCAAGGATGAGAAAACCCTGTTACTCCTAGCAGTAGGCATAATCCCTTTAGTGTAGCTACCATCTCTGTCATCTCAGGCCTCTCACCCATCCATAGACTCAGAGAATGGTCTGGGTTGGAAGGGACCTCCAAAGGTCATCCACTCCAACCCCCTGCAGTCAGCAGGGACATCCTCCACTAGGTCAGGTTGCTCAGAGCCTTGTTGTGCCTCACCTTGAAGATCTCCTGGGATGGGGCCTCAACAAGATAACCTTTGGAGGTCCCTTCCAACCCAAACCATTCTACAATTCCATGACTCTTGAACACCTCCATGGCATTCAGGAATCATGATCCTGTGATTCTCCAGACTACACAAGCAAAATGAGTGACCTCAGTGATGGATTCAGTGTTAACTCTGAATTTCTTTTTCAGTAGAGGAAGCCAAAAGAACCCAGAGGGGCATTTTGTTACTCCTCACAGTTCAATCTGATTAATGCCTAGGCAATAATCTAGAGTAGATGAATAACAGCAGAGAGGAAAGGGCATTTTTTAAATACTTGTGGTCCTCCCTGTATAAAGAGGATTTGAGTGCACTTAGGTAATTAACATGAAAACAGTGCCCTTGTTTTGATTTTGATCTTTGCATCAATATTCCCCAATTAATTTGGGGAAGCTTAGGGTAGAGCCCACATGTAGGGACTGCAATGAGGTCTTCCTGGCTTTACAGTCATCCAAGAGCAGAACTTGTCAGAATCTCACCACCACAGCATGGGCAACCAGCAGCTAGTAAGGAGCTTTGCTTTGCAGTGACAACCATTATACACACTTTGGAGAGACCTCACCTGAAGTACTGTGTCCAGATCTGAGATCCCCAACACCAGAAGGACATGGACCTGCTGGAGTGGGACTAGAGGTGGCCATGAAGATGATCAGAGGGCTGGAGCACCTCCGCTATGGGAACAGGCTGAAAGAGTAGGGCATGTCCCAGCTCCAAGCCCTTGTAACAAAGTCCCTTTTCAGCTTTCTTTTAGGCCCCCTTCAGGTACTAGAAGGCTGCTCTAAGGTCTTCCCAGAGCCTTCTCTTCTCCAGCAGCCCCAACTCTCTCAGCCTGTCCCCATAGGGGAGGTTCTCTAGCTCTCTGATCATCTGGACCTGCTCCAACAGTTTCATGTCCTTTATTTATTCAATCTTCTTAAAGTCCTTGCAATATTTCATACAGAAGCCTGATAAAGAGAAGGGAACAGCCAACTGAGGAGCTCTGCTCAGTGTAGCAGCTGTTAGAAGATGCAAGACATCAAACTGACCCAAAGAGAGGACTGAGCTGATACAGAAAGCCAATGCTATACATAGCAGTGATGCAGTTGGACTTGATAATCCTAAAGGCCTTCTCCAACTAAAACAATTCCATCATTCTCTGATTTCATGAACTACTCTGCAGTGTTTTCCACATCTTAGAAAGATACCAGAAATGTGTCAAAGAGAAAAATGACAAGATAGACACTCCTTCAAAGGCCTGGGTTTGTGGAAATTGATTGGAAGAACTGGAATTATCTGAAGAAGAAAATGAAGAGGCACAGTAACGAAAAATGTGACTTAATTGCCAGAAGGAAGCAAGGTTCTCATTTCTCCCTGCCTTAATGCAAGAACGTGGTGACACATAATTAAATCCAAAGGCAGCAAATTGAAGAGAAGTGATAGACATCAGTTTCCACATTTCTGCTGTGGGACTCATTATTTCATGATGTTGAGCTTGGAAAATAAGACGGAAAAGAACTTGATGCTTGCATGGGTAACAAGATGTATGGAATCAAACGAGTGAAAGGAGTCCTGCCAAAACCAGGAACTCATCTGGAGACTCATTTGGAGTCAATGGCATCCTGGGCTGCATCATGAAAAGTCTGTCCAGCAGGTCTGGGCAGGTTCTCTTGCCCCTCTGCTCTGCCCTCTGGAGTACTGTGCCCACTTTGGGGCTCCCCAGCTCAAGAGAGACAGGGAGCTGCTGGAGAGAGTCCAGCAGAGAGCTGCAAGGATGGCTGGAGACTTGAACATCTCTGCTGTGAAGAAAGGCTGAGAGCCCTGGGGCTGTTTGGTCTGGAGAGGAGAAGACCGAGAGGGGATCTGATCAGTGTCTATAAATGAGGGGTGAGTGTCAGGATGAAGGTGCCAGGCTCTGTTTGGTGGTGCACAGTGATAGGACAAGGAACAGTGGGGACAAGCTGGAACCCAGGAGGTTCCACCTCCCCATCAGGAAAAACTCCTTTGTGTGAGGGTGCTGGAAAGTTGGAACAGGCTGCTCAGAGAGGTTGTGGAGTCTCCTCTGGAGACTTTCAAGACACACCTGGATGTGTTCCTGTATAACCTGCCCTGGGTGATCCTGCTCTGGCAGGGGGCCTGGTCTGGATGAGCTGCCGAGGTCTCTTCCAACCCCTAATGTTCTATGATTCTGTGAAAACCTAATCCCTTCCCTGACATTTTTCCACATCAAAAGGGAACTTTTTAATCACCTCTGCCCCTCCATTACACTGTAGATCCTTGAGCACTGTCTGCTGGTGCTGCATTATTAATTAACTCGTTATGAAAATACAAATCACCTGGCTAATAAAAGTTCCAAGAGAACAACATCCTTTTGCAAAAGAACTGAAAATGGAGGAGACAGGATGTAGGCTATGATTTATTAAATTCATATTTCCTCTTGATGACAGAGAGAAACTCAATGCTCTTGAAATTCATTTGGAATCTGAATGCAGGAGGTAAGAGTTGGAACACAGGATCAGAGAATGGTAGGGGTTGGAAGTGACCTCTGGAGATCATTTACTCCATCCCCCTGCCAAAGCAGGATCACCTAGGGCAGGTCACACAGGAACACCTCCAGATGGCTCTTGATAGTCTCCAGAGAAGGAGACTCCACTACCTCTCTGGGAGGCCTGCTCAGGGCTCCATTACCTTTAGAATGAAGTTTCTCCTCGTGTTGAGGTGGTACTTCTTGTGTTCCACTTTGTGTCCATTGCTCCTTGTGCTATCACAGGACACCACTGAGCAGAGTCTGGCCCCTTCTCCTTGCCCCCCACCCCTCAAATATTTATAAACATCAATAAGATCTCCTTTCAGCCTTCTCTTCTCCAGACTAAACAGCCCCAGGGCTCTCAGCCTCTCCTCATCAGACAGATGTTCCAGTCCATTCATCCTTGTAGCCTCTGCTGGACACTCTCTAGTACATGCCTGTCCCATTGCAATGTCCAACATATTGGAGCAGAAAATAGGAACAAATGTATGAAATTATTTCCAGTTTGCAGTCACTCTCTTTGAGGAACAAAAGGTTTTGTTTCTTTTCATAGGTTTAGGCTGGGTATTAAAAGAGTTTTTTTTTTCATTGAGGGGGTTTTCAAAGACTGGAAGAGGGTGCCCAGGGAGGAGGCTGAATCCCCATCCCTGGAGGTGTTTCACAGAGGCAGAGATGTGGTGCTGAGTGATGTGGTTTACACCAGCCTTGGTAGAGTTAGAGGCTGGTTGGACTGGGTGATCTTAAAGGGCTTTTCCAAGTAAAATGATTCTGAGAGTCCATGATCCAGCTCTGTAGTCAATTAACCATGATGCCAGCAATCAACAGCCAAGAGCCAAGTGTGAAAGCCTGCACAGAATTTTTTATTTTAATGATTTTTGAACTTTTGTTATTTGTGCCTTCAGTGTCGGTGACTGACTGGCTTCCACTTGCTGAAAGGAGTGACACTGCACACTGCAAGTGACCTTGACTTCAAAAGAAGCCCCCTAAGGGTGACAGATGATTGAGTGAGAGAACAGCCCACTCTCCAGAGCCCCACTGCCTTAAAACCTCAACCTCCCTTCTAAAAACTGCCACCAAAAACGTCAGGGCATTGTAATTCCACTTCCAGTCATGCAGAATTTTGTGCTGTGTCCACTAAAACCTCGACAGGCTGTAAGAGTTGGGACTGTTCAGCCTGGAGAAGGGAAGGCTCCAGGGAGACTTTAGAGCTACGTTGCAGTATCTGAAGGCGACCTACAAGAAGGCTGGGGAGGGACTGTTCAGAAGGGCCTGTGAGGTAGGATGAAGGCAATGGTTTGCAACTGGAGCAGCAGAGATTTAGGCTGGACAGCAGGAGGAAGTTCTCCACAGTGAGGGTGGGGAGAGACTGGAACAGGTTGCCCAGGGATGTGATTGAGGCCCCATCCTTGGAGACATTCAAGGTCAGACTTGTTCTGGCCCTGGGCAGCCTGCCCTAGTTGGAGATGTCCCTGCTGCCTGCAGGGGGGTTGGACAACATGACCTTGATGTTCCCTTCCAACCCAATGCAATCGGTGAACCTGTGACTGAAATCACCTAGCTGCTGTGAACAAGACACCAAAGAACTCAAAGTGCTGCTGTAGATTAGAAGGGGGAAAAAAATCAACCAAACCCTTTAATTTATTCCATCCAACATATTAAACTGGATAAGCCTCATTTTTCTCGCTAATACAGAAATTACTTTAAAATATTACTCTCCTCCCTCTTTCCTCGTTTGGATCAAGCCCAACCTTGCTGAAACAATCCCATCAAGTCTAGAAAGCAGCACTATAAATTTAGCACTCACTTATGTTGTGCCTGTCCCCACCACAGCACTACTGAGCAACATAACACTTCTCTCACTGCCTTGATACTTTCTCTGTAGTGCAGATGGCACCACATGGGCCACCCAGCTCTGACAGCCCCCTCAGCAAACATTCTGGGATGCAGAGAATCATAGACTGGCTTCAGCTGGAAGGGACCCTAGAGATCATCTATTCCAACCTCCCTGCCTTGGGCAGGGACACCTCTCAACTAGACTCAGCTGCTCAAGGCCTCGTCCAACTTGGCCTGGAACACCCCCAAGGAGGAGGCATCCACGCCCTCTCTGGGCAACCTGTTCCACCCTTTGTTGTATCTTTGTCTTATGATCATCTCATCAATGCTGAGTACAGGAGGACAATCACTCCCTTAGCTTGCATGTTACCCATCAAATGAATTATTTCTGTAGTTGGTCTCAGGTCAAGTAGAAAAGCACCTACAATAGGATCATAAATACTTGTCTGCTTTAAAATGTTAGCTAGTTCCAGTAATTAAAACCTGTATTGTTCATGTCTGATTGCAACACGTCTTGAGGAGAAATCTGCAGTGTTCTGTGCTGCCAGCCCTCCTGTTCTTCAGTTCCCACAGTGAACATGAGTATTGACCTGTGCAACTTCCATCTCTTCCCACAGTTTGTAGACAAGAGGTCCTTGTCTCCAGCACTGCCATGACTTATAAAAGAGTTACAACTTCCCAATGCCTTAAAGAAAAGAGTTCATCTGGGATGTTTCTGTTTGGGATTTTTTCTGATGTACCCTCAAGTGTTTCATGAAGGGGATGAATCTCTCCCTGATTTGGGTAGAGAGCAGCTTCCTCTGCTGAAGCCAGCCAGCAGCACCAGGGGGGAAAAAACAAAACAGACCCAAACAACAATGAATCAAACAAAAACAAACAAAACAAACAAAAAACCAAAACCAACAAAAAACCAAACAAACCCAACCAAACAAAAACCAAACCCTGACAAACTCAACCAAGACCCGTCAGTTCCCTGAAGGAAGTGAGGGGTGGTTAAAACTTGGTCAAGGCTGCTTGTAAAACTGTGGGTACCCAAATGCAGCCCACCTGCAGGTGCCCAGGCAACTGGCTGCCATAGTGTTGGAGCCTTGGCAGTGCAAGTTGAGGGTGGCAGAGACAATACCTGCGTTAGGTGTGAGCAGATCAATGATCTGCTTAACCTAGTGGCTGACCTGAAGGATGAAGTGGAAAGACTAAGGGCTATGAGGGAACGTGAAAGGGAGTTAGATTTGTGGTGCCAGGCTCTGCAGACCCCCTCAGCAGAGGGAGGTGACCCAAGGAACAAGGGGGAATGGACACAGGTGCCTGTCAGAAGGGGCAAGGGAAACCCTTTCCAGATCCCCTCACCCCCTCAGTTGCCCTTGCACAACAGATACAGGGCACTAGAGGTTGAGGGCGAGGTGGTTTTGGAGGCAGAATCAACAGCATCTTGGGGGTTGACTAAAGTAAATCAGTCCCCCCCTGGCATCAGTATTGGTACCCAAAAGAAAAAGAAGAGGGCAATTGTTCTTGGTGACTCCCTTCTGAACGGAACAGAGGGCCACATATGCCAGCCTGACCCCTACCACAGGGCAGGCTGCTGCCTCCCTGGGGCCTGGGTCAGGGATGTTACCAGAAGGCTGCCTGCTGTAGTGCAGCCCTCTGATTACTATCCCTTGTGGGTTATACAGGTGGGAAATGATGAGGTTGATACCAAAGGTCTAAAAGCAATCAAAAGGGACTTCAAGGCACTGGGAAAAGTAGTTGAGGGATCAGGGGCACAGGAAATCTTCTTATCAATGCCTGAGTTGCAGGTAGGAATGCTGAGAGGAACAGGAACTCATGCCTGATTAACAAGTGGCTCAGAGGCTGGTGCCACCAACAAGATTTTGGGTTCTCTGATCTTGGGGAACTTTATATGGCCCTAGGTCTGCTAGTGGCAGATGGGGTACAGCTGTCTCAGAGGGAGAGAAAGATCCTGGCACAGGAGCTGGCAGGGCTCTAAACTAGGCTGGAAGGGGGAGGGGATCACACACAGCAGTACTAGAGATGAGCCAAAGGAGGCTAAGAGTGGTAGGCCAGAGACAGAGGTAAAACCAGCAGCCCAGCTGAAGTGTCTGTACACTAATGCACACAGCTGGAAGCCTTGGCACAAGAGGCAAACTCTGATGTGGCCATCACAGAAATGTGGTGGGATGGCTCACACCACTGGAGTGCTGTAATCAATAGCTATAGACTCTCCAGCAGAGACAGGTGAGGGAGAAGGGGTGGAGAAGTGGCCCTGTATATTAGGGATGATCTGGATGCCATGGAAGTAGAGATTAAGGATGATCAGGTTGAGTCTCTATGGATGAGAATCAGGGGGAAGGCCAACAAGGATGACACCCTGGTTGGAGTCTGTTATAGATCATCCAACCAGGAAGAAGAGGTTGATTTATTTTTTAAGCAGCTGGAGGCTGCCTTAAGCTCACCTGCCCTTGTTCTTGTGGGTGACTTTAGCCTGCCAGACATCTGCTGGGACTCTAACACTGCAGAGAAGAGGCAGTCTAGAAGGTTCCTAAGGTGTATGGAGGACAACTTCTTATCTCAGCTGTTACATGAGCCTACCAGGGATGCAGCCCTGCTTGACCTGCTACTCACAGAGAAGGGCTGGGGGGAGATGTGGTGGTTGGAGGCTGCCTGGGCTCCAGTGACCATGAAGTCATAGTTTTCAATGCACGGTGACACCAGGAGGGGCAGCAACAAAACCTCCACACTGGACCTCCAAAGGGCAGATCTAAGCTTATTTAAGGAACTAACTGGGAAAGTTCCTTGGGAAACAGCCCTTCAAAACAAAGGGGTGCAGGCAGGCTGGGCCTGCTTCGAGAACTCTTGAGGGTGCAGGAACAGGCTATGCCAACATGCCAGAAGGTGAGCCAACAAGGGAGACAGCCAAGCTGGGTGGACAAGGAGCTTCTAAAGGGATTAAGCAAAAAAAAGAGGGCTCATCTCCTTTGGAAAAAAGGGGAGGTATTCCAGGAAGAGTTTAAGGATGTTGCTAGGTCTTGTCGGGAAAAATAAGAGAGGCAAAAGCTCATTTAGAACTTAGACTGGGCACTGCTGTTAAGGAGAATAAAAAATGCTTCTATAAATATATGAATGGCAAAAGAAGGGGCAAGGACAACCTCCACTCCTTATTAGATGCAGAGGAGAATAGAGTAACAAAAGATGAGGAAAAGGCAGAGGTACTTAACACCTTCTTTGCCTCAATCTTCAAGAGTGAGACAGGTTGTCTCCAGGACAACTGGCCTCCTGAACAGGCAGATGGAGCCAGGGACCAGTATAGTCCCCCTGTAATCCAGAAGGAAGCAGTAAGGGACCTGATGAGCCCCTTGGATCCTCACAAGTCCATGAGACCAGGTGGGATCCACCCTAGGGTGCTGAGAGAGCTGCAGATGAGCTGCCCAAGCTGCTCTCCATCGTTTATCAACAGTCCTGGCTCACTGGAGAGGTGCCTGAAGACTGGAAGATGCCAATGTGATGCCCATCCACAAGAAGGGCCAGAAGGAGGAACCAGGAAATTCCAGACCTGTCAGCCTGACCTCAGTGCCAGGCAAGGTCATGGAACAGCTCATCCTGAGTGCCATCACACAGCACCTACAGGATGGCCAAGGGATCAGGCCCAATCAGCATGGGTTTAGGAAGGGCAGGTCCTGCCTGACCAACCTGATCTTCTTTTATGCTCAGGTTACCCTCCCGGTGTGGCACAGGCTGTGGACGTAGTCCACGTGGACTTCAGCAAAGCCTTTGACACTGTCTGCCACAAGAAGCTCTTGGCAAAGCTGGCAGCTCGTGGCTTGGACAGATTCACTCTGGTATGGGTCAAAAACTGGCTGGAGGGCAGGGCCCAGAGAGCTTGAAGGTCTTTTCAACCTGGTTGATTCTATGATTCTATGACTCTAAATGCCACACTTTTGAATTGTTCTGCTCGTATCAACAGGTCAGTGAAACACACCTTGCTCAGAGAGTCACAGAATGGTAGAGGTTGGAAGGGACCTCTGAAGATCATCCAGTCCAATCCCCCTGCCAAAGAAGGATCACCTAGGGCAGGTCACACAGGAACATATCCAGGTGGGTCTTGATGGTCTGTAGAGAAGGAGACTCCACTACCTCTCTGGGCAGCCTGCTCCAGGCCTCCATCACACTTAGAATGAAGAAGTCTCTCCTCATGTCGAGATGGAATCTCCTGTGCTCCAGCTTGTACCCACTGTTCCGTGTCCTATCACTGGGCACTACCAAACAGAGCCTGGCACCTTCATCTTGACACCCACCCAATAAACATTGATCAGATCCCCTCTCTCAGCCTTCTCTTCCCCAGACCTTGTATCAGGCAATGTGATCACCCACAGCTACTATGAAGTGTCACCAGATCATCTCTGAGGCAGTCATAGTCCAGATTCCATTGTGTCATGTTTGCTGGGTGTAGACCATGCACATCTCTCACACTTTCCTTGGTTTGAGCTGACATGTTTTGGTTTTATTTTGACAACAGGGGCATAAAGTATTTATGTTGGGGGACTTAGAACCTACCTACCTTGTGATGGAAGGCTGAGAGATCTGGGGCTGGAGGAGAGCAGACTTGAGAAGGGGATCTGATTCATACCAATCAGTATCTAAAGAGTGAGTGCCAGGAGGATGGAGCCAGGCTCTTCTCAGTGGTGTCTAGGGACAGGACAAGGGGCAGTGGGCACAAACTGGAACACAGGAGGTTCCATGTAAGCATTCTTCACTTGGGAAGGTGGCAGAACCCTGGAGCAGGCTGCCCAGAAAGGTTCTAGAATCTTCTTCTCTGGAGGCATTCCAAACCCACCTGGACATCTTCCTGTGTGATTTACTCTGGGTGATCCTGGTCTTGCTGAGGGGTTGCACTAGGTGATCTCCAGAGGTCCCTTCCAACCCCTATCATTCTGTGCCATCCTGTGATGCTCAGAGAAGCCAGCATGGATGTGGTTTGCAGCTCATGCCTCTGGAAAATAGAGTAAAAACTGTATAACTGCATTTTCATTGACTTTGACCAGAAGTGGTTTTGTGACCAGTAATACCTCTGATCAGAATTTGTGCAGCGTGTAATGGTCATCGTAAAAGCTCTGTACTGCTGGAACTCAAACCTTGCAGGAGCTAAGGCAGGGACTTAGGGGAGAAAACTGTTTAAGGACTGATTGCTTTGGACGTTGTCCAGGAGTCTAAAGCTCTCGTTTGATGGGGGCTGGATGCGAGGGGCAGGTTCAAACCCACACAGGCAGGTTTCAGGTGAAACCTTAAAAGCACCGAGGGGCTACATCGGGGAGCCAGAGCGCACAGGCTGGGCAGTGGCTTTGTTCTCCTGAGCCGAACGGCAGTGGTGGGAGCACGCAGCAGCCTGGCTGCGAGCTGCTGACTGACAGCGGTATTTATTAAAATGTCATCTCCTAATTTTCACGCCAGATAGCTGCTGTCGTGTACACTGCCCTGATCTCTCCCGCCATCGGGAAGGGCCAGGGGACAACCCAACCCGCCCCGGAGAGCAGGAGAGACAGATCCAGAGGGGAGAAAATGAATCTCGGAACCCACCTACCAGCACTGAACTGAAACGGAGGAGGCTAGGGGGCGGGGGGTGCCTGCCTGCCTGCCGTGTGGCGCGGCTCTAACCGCCAACCTTCCTCGTCCTTCGGCCTCACCCTCTCCTAGCGCCGCTGCTTCAGCAGCCCTCGCCCCTCCAACTGCCAGAGCCACCCGGAGCGGGAGGCAGCGCTTCTCCCCCGCCGGGCACCGTGCGGCGGGCAGCGGCCGGCGGCTGCCCAACCCTGCCCGTGGTGGGGCCCTGGGGCACCTGCGGCACAGCGCTGGCCGGCGGAAGGCGCCGAGCCGCGATCCGGGCCGCAGCCTTATCCGTGCCGCAGCCTTATCCGTGCCACAGCCTTATCCGTGCCAGGGAAACCATCGCGGCGTCAATCGCATCTTCCCCAGCAAACTGCCATTGTTTCCCCTTGCAAAGGGTTTGCCCTCAGAGCTCTGCCTCGCTTCGTGCGCAGCGCCGTGCCCAGCTGCCACCTCTTGGGGGCTGCGACTGGCGGGGAAGGGGAAGGGGAAGGGGAAGGGGAAGG
>WBNM01022416.1:11694-27191 GCA_013399055.1 Ramphastos sulfuratus | reverse complement strand
TTTTCTCTTTTTTTTTTCCCCCTCTTTTTTTTCCTTTTTTTTTTTTTTTTTTCCAAATTTTTAAATTTTTGATTTTTGGAACCTTTTAAATCTGTGTTTCGAAGCCGAGATGGGAACCAGTGGCTCCGCCAGAAGGGGAATGTCTCCGTCGCTGTTGTCGGGACGTGTGCCTGTGGTGCTCGCCGTGTAGAGGGAATAGGCTGACAGCTTTCAGAGTGGAAGGTAAGGAAGGATGCTTGGCGGGGTGTGGGGGGGAGGCATTCCCATTTTTCCTATTTCCAGGGATTACAACCGGAAAGCTTTTTTAGCATGGGATTTTGGGGAAGAGGAGGAGGAGGAGGAAGCGGCAGAGGAGGACGGCGAAGGAGGGGGGGGCACACACACACCAGGGGCTTGTTGCTGAAGGATAGCGAGGAGACAGCGGATCCAAAATGATGTCCACGTTTAGTTCAGCGCTGCAGTCGGAAAGTTAAGACAAGTCCGTTTTGCGGAGGGGTTCGCATCCCTCAGAGTCATTTCCATGGGTCGAGAAAAACCTGAGGTTTGTGCACGATGGGGGGGGTGTGGATTNTTCTTGGTGGGGAGAGGGGGGGGAGAGAAAAAAAAATATATATCAGTGGAGTGATGGCGCCGTCTATGTTCGGCTAAACTCCAGTGTCACCTAGAAAATCAGTTTGGGGAATATCCAAACTAAACGCCCCTTTGCTTTGCAAGCCGAAGAGGCTTCCCCCCAAAACCCTCCCCCCCCTTTCCCAAATGGGCAACCTTAAGCCTCCGTGGCCCTTCTTTAACTCCCTCCTCCCTAGAAGAGAATAAAAATATTTATTTATTTATTCATTTATTTTTTTAATCTGAGTGCTTAATCCTTTCCGTGAGCTGATCCACTCTCTCATTCATTTAGCCGTACTGGAAACTGACCGAAATGCTGCCATCACGCTCAGCTGGGGGGTGTATGTGTGTGTGTGTGTGTGTGTGATGCACTCAGAGAGAGATTAAGACAATGCTGTGTCTCACTAGCCTTGCATGAACAAACCCACAACTGAAATGAGGGCTATTTGATTGCATTTCCTCAGAGAAAACAGCCCAGCACTGCAGATGTCTTTATTTCTCTAGTGCAACTATTACATAGCATGGGAAAAGTCTGAGGCTTTTTCTTTTTCATTTTCAAACAGAAAAGCAAGTAAGTCTCCTTTTTTGCTTTCCAGATTATAAAAATTAATCCTTTTTCATGGGTGGAATTCCTAATTTAGACACTTATTGTCACATTGGCTTTCAACGCCTACACCATCCTGAATAACACTGCGCAGAACTGCATTGCCTGCAAAGTGCTTCGGCAAAGGGGAAATTGTTTCCAGAATTTCTGCTAAGTTTCTCTTTTTGAAACTGGCAAACGCTGTACCGACCCTGTTTGGAGAAGGAGCACCCTGTTATTCATTGAGATGGACGCTCAGAAAGGAGGAAATCCGACCGTCTGGAGAGACCTGGCAGCAGCTCCGCTTTCTCTCGCTTCTTAAACCTCTGCTCTAAAGAGGGTTAAAGTTGGTGCTGCTTTGCCCATTTCAAGATTCAGAGTTTGAATTGTAATCTAGGAGATACGAAAATCTCTTCAAGGGAGCTTTACCCAGTGATTTGCTGCATGTTACGCAATGGGAGACAGAAGATGCCTTGCTGTTTGGTGAGGAGATGAAAAGCTAAGCAAAGACACACATCCAAACTCAGTTAACTGGTGCCTCTGTGTGTGCATGTCTGCCTCTGCTTACAGAGCAACAGTGGAAGAGACTGCAATCTAGAGAGTTTGGAAATCAGCTTGGCATGACTTCTGTCTGCTCCTGCTTGACAGCAGAAGGTGAAAAAGCTGCTCACTTGTGAGGGATAAGCAACTTCTCAAAGGTTAATGCTCAAAACGTTCAGTCTGATTTTTTTGGATAACGTTACGGAGGTAAATATAACTTCAGGTTTGCTTTCTTAACCTAGGCCACTGTTGAAAGAGGGCAGAGCATTGTGGAGGCTGGGACACTTGACAGGTGCAGTAAAACAGCTTCATTTGGAGATAGTGGCAGAGAAAATGTAGCCTGCCTTTCATGGTTCAGCTGCCTATCTGCAAAACACAGGAGCTAATCAGGCAGTACAAGGTAATTCGTAGTAAGAGGGCAAGTGCAGCCCAATAGGTGCAGAGATCCTGCTGTAGCACTGGCAGCTCTCTGGAGATGCTGGTTGGAGATACTAATCCAGTGATCCATTTTCTGTAGCCTAAGAGGTTGTGGCAGATTTGAACTGTTACCTCAAAAAGAGAGTGTTTAGTGGCAGTGGCAGACCACCACTAGTGTCATCTCTGTCTTCATTTCCTTCTCCCATAGTCTCAAAATGTTATCATTCTGTTCATCTCAGTGTTTCTGGCCCATCTTTGCTTTTTGTAGAGACCTCTGAATAGCAGGAGGGCCAGGCTGAAGGCATGGAGGTGCATGGGAGCTAATGCTCCATCTGCAACACATTTTAAAATGATAGCTGTCATTCCTCACAGTCAGCTGCTCAGACTGAACAGAAACATTAGATCTAACAACAAGACGCTACCGGCTTCCTTCTTCTGCTGACATTCTGCATTTGCAAGTGGCTACAGCAGGCTACTTAATTACTTTTGGAAGCCGGCAAGAAACTGTTTGTTTTTTTTTTTTTCAGTCGGTCAGGTAGTGTCTCTAGGTGTTTTTACCTTAAGTTGAGCAGCGGTAGTCCACGCCACGATGCCTGCATCCCAGAGAGGAGAGGACATTCCTATTAATCATCTAATAGCTGTTGTTTTTTTCCCCTAATCTGACCGTAGGAGACACTTGGCTGTGGTGACAGCCACGCGATGGCACTGTGCACACAGCAGCGAACGCGGCCCTCGCGTTATAAAATAGCAATCACCTGCCCTTCTTTCTGAAAAGGGGCTCTAACTGCAAGCTGAAAAACAGCTGCCTCCAATATTTGCAAGGAGTTTTGGTTTTGGTTTTCCTTTTTTTTTTTTTTTTCTTTTCTCAATGCGTGAGGAATTCTACTTGCATTTTTTTATCTCGTTTCATCTTCTGCAGGCCAAATGACATAGGATGAAGGCTGTTCGTAATTTGCTGATTTATATATTTTCCACCTATCTGCTGGTTATGTTTGGATTTAATGCTGCCCAAGACTTCTGGTGTTCCACGCTGGTGAAGGGGGTCATTTATGGATCGTATTCTGTAAGTGAAATGTTTCCTAAAAACTTCACAAACTGCACTTGGACGCTGGAAAATCCAGATCCCACCAAATATAGTATTTACCTGAAATTTTCCAAAAAGGACTTCAGCTGCTCCAACTTTTCCCTCTTGGCTTATCAGTTTGATCATTTTTCCCATGAAAAAATCAAGGATCTTTTAAAAAATAACCATTCCATAATGCAGCTCTGCGACTCCAAGAATGCTTTTGTATTTCTGCAGTATGACAAAAATTTTATTCAGATCCGCCGCGTCTATCCTATCAATTTCCCAGGATTACAGAAAAAAGAAGAAGACCAAAAATCCTTCTTTGAATTTTTGGTGTTGAACAAGGTGAGCCCAAGCCAGTTTGGGTGCCATGTGTTGTGCACTTGGTTGGAGAGCTGCTTGAAATCGGAGAATGGGAGAACCGAGTCCTGTGGGATCATGTATACAAAATGCACCTGTCCTCAGCATTTGGGAGAGTGGGGAATAGATGACCAGTCCCTGATGTTGCTCAATAACGTGGTGCTGCCCCTCAACGAGCAGACCGAGGGCTGCCTCACCCAGGAGCTGCAAACCACCCAGGTCTGCAACCTCACCAGAGAAGCCAAACGGCCGCCAAAAGAAGGTAAGTACTTCTTGGAGCAGGGGCTGAAGCCCACACCGGTGTGTAGGTCCTGCTCCTGGCTCTCTTTGATATTCACATTCATTTGATGTGCTTTCCACTCCAGCTTTAGCTTTAGACCAGGCTAAAGAGCTGGAGAAGATTCACACTGCTGTAGGGCAGGGAGGGCTGCATTTTCATTTCTAAATTGGCCTAACCTTCAGCACCGTTGAAAGTCCTCCTCAGTAGGATCCATCTGTTTTCAACCCCCACTGATGATAATGCCCACAGGTGGCGAGCCAGGAATCGCTCTCCCCCTTTCCACCTCTTTACTGCAACCATCCCACCACACAGTCTTGTCCCTTTTGCAAGGTCTTTGCAAGGAAAACGTTTCCAAAGGCATGCGGGCAACCTGACTGAAAGACCAAGAGATCCACCATGGTCAGCACACCTGGGGCCAACTGGGCCAGACCATGAAAACCTATGACCAAAACACAAACAAATGCAATTCTTCAGGGTGAACCTGAGGGGTCTCATCCCTCAGGGTGAGAGATGAGAGGCATTTCAGAGAGTCAGGGCTTGCTGGCTGCTCTGGGAAGAGCTGATGCTCTTGCCCCTTCTCCAGGCAGCCTAGGCTTCAGGAGGTGAAGGCTCTGAATCTTAGAGCAGCATTAGTGTGGGGAGCAAGTGTTGATGTCTCAGTCTCAGTAGCTGCTGGAAAAGGAGGGATTATGGAAGGGTGAAAAGATGAGGGTCCAGCGATTAGCATGGCAGCCCTCTACCAGGCTCCTCTGCTTCCTACCTCCTGTTCTGGCCTCCTGACGTTTTGAGAGAAGGTTGTGGGGTGATTTTGGAAAGGACATTAACGGGATGAGAGGCAGGGAAAACGGCTGAACCTAGATGAGGGGCTTTGGCTGCAACCTGTGAGTTGGGGCGGGGGGGGTTCATCCAGAGCAGCCATGTGGGAATGGGGGAAGGGATGGATGTGCTCGTGCAGCAAAGGGATAAATCACTGAGCCAGGGGATTGCATTTTAATGCAGGAAATGTTCCCTCTCTCCTTGTTTTCTGCACAGCCACAAAGCTCCCAGTCTGTGGCGAGCTGGTGCCAAGCTCCCAGCCCCCAACCCCCCCCAATAGAAGTTGCTTTGTGGAGGAATGTAACATTGACACGTTGTTAGGAGAGGATTTTCTTTAAGGGCAGCCAAGCCCCAGTGCTGTGGGAGAAGAAAAGCTGAACTTGCTCCAGCTGCCGCCGTGCCAGCGGCCGCGGGCAGGGCCGGGGGAGGAGGGGAGGCATGAGGGGCACTGGTGGCGTCCTGCAGGGCAGCGCCTCTCCCACCGCCACCGCAGCGAACCGAGCCATCTTTAATCCCAGCGACGCTCTTCTCTTAAAAAGCCTCCTAGAGAAGGCTGCGCGGCGGCAGCGATGGCATTTAACAGCGTTTACAGCTAATTAGTGCCCTGGGAAGGCGGGAGGCGAGCCCCGGCCCGGCGGGCGCTGCACGGAGCTGCCCGTTTCAGCTTGCGTCGCAGCGGCCTGGGGTCTCACACCGGCTGGGGGTCACACACCACCCTGAGCGGGCCCTGGAAGCTGGGTGGGGGCTTTTCCACACGACACCCCCTCCGCCTGCCTTGTGTGATTCACAGGGCCCACCCGAAAACACGAATGCCGCAGAGCCGCGTGGGAGACGCAGCTGCGGTGCCGGGCCTGGCGGTGGTTCTGCCCCCGCAGACACTCGCTGCTTCCCTCCCCATCCCAGCCCTGAGGTCCGTCCTCGGGTTGGGCAGCCCAGGACAGAGCAGCGCAGGCACAGCGGAACACCGAGAGCCCTTCGTTCGGCTCTCCAAAGCAGGCTGAATTGCAGGGGGATGTGTGTCTCCCAGGTTAGAGCACCTGTCTCTGAAATCTCCCTAGTGGAAAGGACAGAGGAAGCTTAGAGTAAACAGTCTGCTGTTTTTCCTTGCATCCTGAAACGTGCTTCTCACATATTTTCAGACATATTTTAAATTCATGCCCCTACTCGTGGGTTTTCCTGGATGTGAGCTTGAGTAACAGTATCATTGAGATGGAAACGTTTGGTAGATAGGTTTCCTTCACTTGTTTTTTACTATACTTAGTGGGTTGTCATGTGTTGGTTTTGGTGGTTTGTTTTGTGGTTGTTTGGGTTTGTTGTTGCTGAGAATTTTAACAGTAACACAATTATTTCAATGTTTTGTGTAATTACTTCATTGCTCTTAGAAATTGTTCATCAGGTCGTTACTAGGAGTTGTAATTGCTTAGCAAACTAGGCCTCATTGTACTTCTCAGTAGTAGGATGCTCTTTAGCTTCCACTCGGTGTTTAAAGCATTTCTCCCCTTAGAAGGCTGAAAATCTGTTTGTTGAGCCTTTGGTTTCTGTAGCTATGGGCACATAAATGTGTCAAGCACATCGGTCTGTGTGTGCATGAAACTGGTTAGCGGTTCAGTTAGAGGCTTTATTGAGGGATCAAGACTTAAAGAGTATCCCTGCCACAAACATAATGGAAGTGAGCACTTCTGTCAGCTGATTTGTAGCAAGAAATGCAAATTTTGTTTTCACAGGCAATCTGGTCCAAGTTAGAGCAACACAGCAGAAAAATAAGGTAGAGCAGTAACTCAGAAAATGATTTCTTGTTTTATAGAGCTCATAGTGGTAGCTGAAAGCAGAGTTTTGTTGGTGTGAGTTGAGTGTTAAGGGGAATGGAGTTTGCCAAATGCTGGGAGAGTGCTCTGGACTCGATAAGATTGTGCTCTATGAATTTGTGCATTACTTGGAGGTTTGGTGCTGCCATTGCCTAGCAATAACTTTCAGAAAGGAATTGCAAAGACCTGACAGCTTTCCACAGCGTTATGCATACCCCTCCCATCCTGCAGCTTGGCTTTCATCAAGCTTGACTATATGAAGTGCAAAATCTTTTCCCAAAACGATTTCCAGTCATATTTTAAAAACATAATGTAAAGAGAGAGCATTTAGATTAAAGCCTACTGTTTCTGGGGTTTGGGTTGTTTTGGGTTTGTTTTTTTGAACTGTGAATATTTTTACCATTTAGAATATGATAAATGGCTTAGGAAAATAGATGCAAGTCAATTTTTTTTTCCCTTTTTAAATAGTGGTGTGTATTACAAAAGAGGTGACAAGTGTATAATAGATGATTGTGTTTCTAGGAGTGCTGAAGTGTTGAACAATAAAAGGAACCAAGTCACAACAAGGAAGCTGTAACAATTTGTTTTATCTCTAAAAAAAATGATCTGGAAATAGGTGGTTTAATCAGCATTTCTTCTGTAAGCAAAGCATCTTTGGTGTCACTGATTACAGCAATATTGAAAATTGCTATATACCTGAGGACCCACATTTATTGTACCTTGATCCATTTCCATAGCTTTGTATCTGAGGACCCACATTTATTGTACCTTGGTCTATTTCCATAGCTTTGTATCTGAGGACCCACATTTATTGTACCTTGGTCCATTTCCATAGCTTTGTATCTGAGGACCCAGCTTCATTGTATCTCGATCCTTCTCCATAGCCTTAGACCTGAGGACCCACTTTTGTTTGTCTTGATCCTTTTCTATAGCTTTGCACCTGAGGATCCAGTTTCATTTATCTTGATCCTTCTCTGTAGCCTTACACCTGAGGTGCTTAGCCTGGATCAGAGCACTAGCAAACAGATCTCTGGCAGGGTCCTGAATTTAAGGGCTTAGGAGAATTTGTCCTCTTGATCTTCAGTGCTGTGACTGAAGTATCTTGTGGAGTTTCTGTCAATAAAACAGGGCTGAGGTCCAGCTTCTGTGGACTTGGAAAGCCTCTGGATCTAGTCAATCCACCTGATTTTATTATTGATGACAATAAGAATACAAAAAGAGCTCTTGTTTGTTTTCCCTTCATCATGACCAGTACAGAGCTGTGATATTATGGGTTTTTTATAACAGTTACTTAGACTGGAACTAGAGGGAGATTTTCCCCCTGTGTTTTACTGCCTGGTCTGACAGGGCCCCTCATAAGACAGTGAAAATAGTTCTTCCCTCCTCTTTCAGCCAGCAGAAGAAAAGAGAGAGAAGGGGATATTCACATTAATTAAGTCTTGGCATTTGGAGTTCCAAGCTTAATCTTGTACATCTTGTTCAGCCAGTCTAAAATAATTTCAGCAGGGATTTTTAATATGCTGGAAATGTAGCCATTGCTCCACTCTGTCACAAATTGTAACAGCTCCCTGTATTACCAGCATCTCAGTATTCAACAGCTGATTGATTGATTCTTTTTTTGGCCTGGTTTCAGATCTGGAAACAAGAATGATGTCTGCACAGTGCATGTGCTGTCTGTTTAAAACAGCAGTTTAGGAAACAATGTTGAATCCCAGGAAGATGTAAGATGCAGATAGTTTGGTGAAGCTTTTGTGGCATCTATGCATTTATTTATGTGTTGTTCTGTTGCTGCACACCTCCTGTTGCATACATTAAAGATGAATTTATAATGTTTAGCAGGTACTCAGAGGTGAGTAGGCTGGACAGAAAGTCATAGGCAGTAATAATGTGCCATAGCACAGCTCCAGCAGAGGATTTAAACTGCTAAGTCAGTGCAGGATCCATCTAGGGAGATGAACCATTACAAAATGGAGCCTGCTAACTGTATCCTTCTACAGGGATATTGGATATTTAGGGTGCAACAACTGTTTGAGACTAAAACAGGTTTTAGAAAATCAAAAAGAAGTAGAGCTGGTGTCCAGAATATTAAAGGAGATCAGTAACACACTTGGAAGACTCTTCATACCCTGCTGTTTGCATGAGTTCAAGGGGAAGGTGAACACTAATGGGAGACAAAGGAAGCTGAGCACTAATGGGAAAACAGGCTTTTTAATTTTGTGTCAAGGGTATTTTTCATTCTGACTTCATCCAATATTATTTAAAAACTTCAAACTGATAGGCTCAAATAAGCTGTAAGCCATGCAGCTTCTGAGCCATTCTGAGCTGTTTGCTACCACACTGTGATGAGCAGTTTGAGCTCGCTGAAAATGGAGGTTGTAAAGAAAAATCATTTCACTTGGAGTATTTTTTTTTATTATTATTATTCCTGTTAAAAAGCTCATGGCTAAAATCATCAAGGAAAGCTTCATAAAATCAGTTAGAGCTGTTGTGTTCCTTCTTTCTGGGTCTGGTTCTTAGCTGAAGGAGGTGTTTCATAATCTCTAGTGGATTTTAGTGTGCTTCATATCATGCCCTTCTTAGCTGACTTTGCTGAAAGAAAGCCACCCTACCCCCCTCAACATTTATATTCTTAGTACATATTTGGGTCACTCTGGACCACTCATAACAGGATGCTTTATCAAAGCCATGCAAGTCTGATTTCAGATTCCTTTTCTTTTTTTTTGAAGGGGTGGACTGTATATGAAGGGGCCTACAGGAGGGCTGGGGAGGGACTATTGACAAGGTCCTGTAATGCCAGGACAAGGGGCAGTGGGTTTGAACTGGCAGAGGGGAGATTGAAAGTGGATGTTAGGAGGAAGTTGTTTGCAGTGAGGGTGGTGAGACACTGGCACAGGTTGCCCAGGGAGGTTGGGGCTGCTCCCTCCCTGGAGGGGTTCAAGGCCAGGTTGGGTGAGGCCTTGAGTAACCTGTGCTAGTGGGAGGTGTCCCTGCCTATGGCCGGGGGTTGGAACTGGATGATCCTTGAGGTCCCTTCCAACCTTACCATTCTATGATTCTATGACTGTAGCAAAAGTATTAATGATTAGAATCTCCTTGTTAATAAGCCCTACCTTGTTTTCAGGGATTCTTTGCTACCACCACTGCTTGAGTTTGTGCTGCATTCATCATATCCACCTGATTTACTTGAGGAAACAGGAAACTTCTTGGCTTGATCTAAAGTTTAGGAGTTTGCTTGCAAAAGTAGCCAGCAGTTCACAGGTGGGAACTGAATTTGTTGAGATTTGAAGCAATCCATAGGTGAATTTGCTGCAATCCATAGGTGAATTTGCTGCTAACCTTCATGAAGAAAAATACCCAATTTCCTTTACAGGAGGAAAAGCCAATTNAGCCACAACCTCCCTGGGCAACCTGTGCCAGTGTCTCACCACCCTCACTGCAAACAACTTCCTCCTAACATCCAGTTTCAATCTCCCCTCTGCCAGTTCAAACCCATTGCCCCTTGTCCTGGCATTGCCAGACCTTGTCAATAGTCCCTCCCCAGCCTTCCTGTAGCCCACTTCAGATACTCAAAGGCTACTCTAAGGTCTCCTCAAAGCCTTCTCTTCTTCCCCATGAAGAATGGGGAAAGTTTGGAAATGGAGTGTGTGGTCAGACTGAAGTCAAAGCGTATCCAAATTAGGAACAGGATTCTGACTGTCTGCTGCTGACTCCAGTGACCAAGGAACTTGGTAGTAGAGTGCTGTACCATCAGGTATTTCAGACTCTTTTGCCAGTCTTTTTTACCAGTAAGACTACTGCCTTCAAATAANTTCTATGACTGTAGCAAAAGTATTAATGATTAGAATCTCCTTGTTAATAAGCCCTACCTTGTTTTCAGGGATTCTTTGCTACCACCACTGCTTGAGTTTGTGCTGCATTCATCATATCCACCTGATTTACTTGAGGAAACAGGAAACTTCTTGGCTTGATCTAAAGTTTAGGAGTTTGCTTGCAAAAGTAGCCAGCAGTTCACAGGTGGGAACTGAATTTGTTGAGATTTGAAGCAATCCATAGGTGAATTTGCTGCAATCCATAGGTGAATTTGCTGCTAACCTTCATGAAGAAAAATACCCAATTTCCTTTACAGGAGGAAAAGCCAATTTCAATGGCTTTGTTTCAAGCTATTTAAATACTTACTAGTAAACAGAGTTGGTTCTGTGTACCTTTATGTCTGAGTAGTGATTTCTTTGCTGTCACTGGTTCTCTCAGTGTTTTGTCCTTCCCTTACTAACCAGATGCCATTTTCCTTACTTTATGGGAAAGGTCAGCCTGCTGCAGTCAAGTCTTTGCCCTGCCTTCAGCAAGATCACAACAGTACTGTGTGGGATCTGAATACCAGTTTGTCATGAGCTCATTGTTGGCTTCAAACACTCATGGCTTCAGTGCTGTACTATGTTAGAAGCTGTGTTAAAACCAACTAGGGTTTGGGTTTCCCAGACTGCCATTTTTTCTTGAATTCAGCCTTTGTTTCTGTGCATTACTGCACATTGTGGAGCTTTCAGCTGGGGACAAATGTGGCTAGATACCTCCATTCTCAAGCACACAGAATGCTCATAGATTCATAGAATGATTTGAGATGGAAGGGACCTTAAAGATCATCTAGTTCCAAACCCCTGCCATGGGCAGGGACACCTCCCACTAGCACAGGTCACTCAAGGCCTCGTCCAGCCTGGCCTTGAACACGCCCAGGGAGGTTGTGGAGCACAGAATCACCCAACATGATCAAAGATCACGTTGGGTGATTCTGTGCTCCACAACCTCCCTGGGCAACCTGTGCCAGTGTCTCACCACCCTCACTGCAAACAACTTCCTCCTAACATCCAGTTTCAATCTCCCCTCTGCCAGTTCAAACCCATTGCCCCTTGTCCTGGCATTGCCAGACCTTGTCAATAGTCCCTCCCCAGCCTTCCTGTAGCCCACTTCAGATACTCAAAGGCTACTCTAAGGTCTCCTCAAAGCCTTCTCTTCTTCCCCATGAAGAATGGGGAAAGTTTGGAAATGGAGTGTGTGGTCAGACTGAAGTCAAAGCGTATCCAAATTAGGAACAGGATTCTGACTGTCTGCTGCTGACTCCAGTGACCAAGGAACTTGGTAGTAGAGTGCTGTACCATCAGGTATTTCAGACTCTTTTGCCAGTCTTTTTTACCAGTAAGACTACTGCCTTCAAATAATTAGAATCATAGAATGATTTTGGTTGGAAGGCACCTTCAAGATCACCAAGTCCAACCATCAATATTTCCAACTTGCCTGCCTTGCTCATACCAATAGGCCTCTTGCTTTCAAAAACTTAGAATCATTGAATGATTTTGGTTGGAAGAGAGCTCCAAGATCACCAAGTCCAACCAACAACCCAACACTCTCAGTTCACCACCAAACCACATCCCTCAGCAGCATATCTACAATATGGTGGGGAAAAGATAAAGGTCTTCTGAGGTCACAGCAGGTTTTATAAGGATATTTTTTTGTCCAGGCCCAAGATGGCTAGTTTCTAGAAACTCTGCAAAAACAACTGATGTGAGGTCTGGTGACTGTTGGATAGCTCTCAGGAGATGTCTGTCTCTGCCATGGAGCAGTTGGATGGTCTTCAGAGTGACTTGTTTTGCATCCCTGGGTCTCTGTTTCACCATCTCTAAATTAAGGGTGATGGTAAAGATTTCCTTTCCAATGTTTTTACAGTATTTACAGCTCAATACACAAGAGCATTGCCAATTGCTTCTCTCCCTTCTCCAAACTTCTGTTACCCTTTGGGTGAGCAGAATATCCAGCATGTCTCCTGTATTTTACTCCTTGTCCTCCACTTTGGACAAATGTGGCAGTGCTCAGGTGTAGCACAGCCAGTTAGAGAAGTTAATGGTGGTCCTGTTTCCATAGTGGGATTTCAGCTGGTAGATCTCAATGACATTAGTGGCAGTTACATTATGACATAGAATCACAGATTGGTTTGGGTTGGAAGGGACCTTAAGGAACATCAATTCCAACCCTCCTGCCATAGGCAGGGACACCTTCTGCTTAACCAGGTTGCTCAAGTCCTCATCCAGTCTGGCTTTGAACACTTCCAGCCTTGAAGCCTCCACAACTTCTCTGGGCAACCTGTTCCAGTGCTTCACCACCCTCAGGGAGAAGGATTGCTTCCTAATGTCTAATCTGAAGGAGAAGGCTGATGCCACATTCAGAATGTGGTAAATTGCAACAACTAGCAACAAACATCTCCTCTTACTTACTGATGGAGCAGGTCCAGAGGAGGACCATGAAAATGATCAGGGGGTTGGAGCACCTCTGCTATGAGGACAGGCTCAGAGGGCTGGTGATGTTCAGTCTGCAGAAGGCTCCAGGGAGACCTAATAGAAGCATGCCAGTACCTGAAGGGGCTACAAGAAGGATGGAGAGAGACTGTTTGCAATGGCCTGCAGTGACAGGGGACAATGGTTTGAAATGAGAGCAGAGCAGATTGAGATTGCATGTGAGGAACAAGTTCTGTACCATGAGGGTAGTGGAACACTGCAACAGGTTGCCCAGGGAGGTGGTTGAGTTCCCATCCCTGGAGATATTGTAGGTGATGCTTGACAGGGCTGTGAGCAACCTGCTCTAGTGGAGGATGTCCCTGCTGAGTGCAAGGGGTTGGACTGGATGAGCTTTGGAGGTCCCTTCCAAGCCAGCCCATTCTGTGATTCACACTGCAGATGCTGCAGTTCTCCATCTTGTGCAGTGCTCTATACTTTATATGTAGTCAATTTCTTTAGTGCAGTGATTATAAGTTCTATTACATTTAATAGCTTCTCCTGTCTTCTTTTTACAGTAATTTATTCTCCTCTCTTCACATCTCTCCATATTGCTGTTTTGTTTGGTTTTCTGTTTGCAAAAGCACAGGGAAAAAAACAACTGCTTTGTGTGTTGGTATACACACAGGGATTTTCAGAGGAGACTTTCCTTTTCTCTTCTCAGGGAATTAATTTTATGAAGTTTATTCAGTTGTGTTTTATCAAAGGATTCCAACTCCAAAGTTGTTGCAGCTCTCAGATTGAAGTTTAGCTGCTCATTTATAAATATGCAGTAATTGTAATAAAACAAAGGTCACTGAAGAATTCCCTGGAGCATTATTTGCATTCACTGTTAACAAGTAATGGAAAATGTTCCTTAGGATAGAGAAAGTTGTACATGATATAAAGTACAAATTTACAAATTATGCATCACTGATTTATGAATATTTCAGAGTTTCAGCTCTTCCTGGTGCTGGTTGAATCTCCAGAGGAAGACAGTCAAATTTTTCAAAGTCATCCTCAGCTTTATTAATCTCATAGAAAAAAAAGTAATAACTAAAGGCTTTGTCAAATTCCTCACACATTTCTCCTGATGGACTGGCCACCATCAGAATGGATAAAACCAAGCTCTACTCATTGTGTAGGAGACCAATGGTTGTGTTCCTGTCCTCTGCAAGGGCCAAACTCCTGTCCTTACTGGAGGTAAATTCCCTGTGCTACCAATATAAATTGGTCTAAATGAAGATGAGGCTAGAGCCCACAGAGGAGATGTGAAGCAGTGCTAGCACATGTTCCTGCTACCAAAAGCAAATTATTTCAGCACTTGTATTAATTTAGATTTTTCTTTTTGTTCTCTGTAGTTTTACTCTGGAAACCATCCCTGACATTTGCTAAAGCAGATGCCCTTAACGAACCTCAGAATTTTCCTACTGCTTGTTGTGTTTCTTTCTCTTGTAGCTGGTTAAGCCTGCCTCTTTATCTGCTTTGGTTCAGTGTCTTGGGTTTGTCCTTCTTTATTATTCATGGATTCATAGAATGGTTTGGGTTGGGATGGACCTTAAGGATTGTCCAGTTCCAATCTCCCTGCCATGGGTAGGGACACCTTCCACTAGACCAGGTTGCTCAAGGCCTCATCCAGCCTGCCCTTGAAAACAAAACATACAGAGTCAGTGAATCATAGAATAGGTTTGGTTGGAAAAGTCCTTTCAGATCATCCAGTCCAACCATTCTCTAACTCGACCAAGTCTGGTGCTAAGTCATGTCCCTCAGCACCACATCTCTGCCTCTTGGAAACACCTTCAGTGACATACTCAGATTAAAATTTCTTTGCTGGTACTGAAAATGCAGGCAACTGTCAAGAATTTCTTCCTAATCACCAGTCTCAGTCTGCTCTGCTGAAGCTGAAGAGCTTTGTTGAAGGAGGATGGGAGGATGATGGATTCAGCTCTTAGCTGTGGATAGTTATTAGCAGGACCTCCAACCACTGGAAACCCTTTAAGTGGGGCTTTGTTACCCAGTGTCATCACCTGAGAGATGTTATCACAAGCTGCTTGTAAGAATCTGAGACCTTACTGCTGCTGAGATTGCTCTGGCTTTGCTCCCTTCCCTTTGCTGAGCTAGGTCAGCACACCAGCCAAGCAGAAAACTCTTCACCTTGGGTTTTTTTTCAAGTTGGATGACCTTGATGTTGGGTGAGTGTGCTGTCATAGGCCAGCTGAGCCTCCATCAGTATAAAAAAAATGGCACAAGGAACAAAAAATGGCACTGAAAGGAGAGTGGTGCTGGTTCAGAATTTCTTAGGCAATAAAAAACATCAAAAACTCATATTTTCATAGTTTCATGGAATGGTTGCAGTTGGGAGGGACCTTAAAGATCATCCAGCTCCAACCCCCCTGCCACAGGCAGGGCCACCTCTCACTAGCCCAAGTTGCTATGGGGCACTGGCCCATACCTGTTGTCTTTTGCATATGTTAGCAGCCATACTGTTTGGAGGCAGCTGCACCAGGTTTGGTTGCAGTATCTGAAGGGGCCTACAGGAAGGCTGGGGAGGGACTATTGACAAGGGCTTGCAATGCCAGGACAAGAGGCAATGGGTTTGAACTGGCAGAGGGGAGATTGAAACTGGATGGTAGGAGGAAGTTGTTTGCAGTGAGGGTGGTGAGACACTGGCACAGGTTGCCCAGGGAGGGTGTGGGGGCCCGGATCAACCCACGACGGCGTTCAT